>JAJJMB010015994.1:2943107-2982146 GCA_023531105.1 Papaver atlanticum
CTGTCTAACAATGATTGAGAGCTTTTGTTTACTCATTGTTATGGCTATGGATCTTCAACAACGGTGATGCTGATTTGAATATCTTTGGAATCATTTGAGTACTTGGAAGTGACAAAGATTTCGAGTAATGTTGAAGAACCAAGGAGATCATGCATGTGGAAGAGAAGCTGCAAAGTTTATTTATTTTGTATTCCATATGTATTGATAGTTTTGTCACTAAAATTGACAAAGGGAGAGATTGTTAGAGCACTGCTCGGTCGAACTCGCAAGCGTTGCTATCTCAAGCTTGTTGTCAAGTTTAGTTTCCAAAACTATAAGTCTTGATTTCTAGTCTACTTATAGATAAGTCTCGGACTAGGATAGAAAGTGTAGTTGAGCTCTAGACTCCACGACGTTCATCATGCAAAGACGAAGAACTATTCAAGGAACTGATGGATCTTTATAGACAAAAGGGTATGTGGAGACTTGAACTTATCTATCACTCAAAAGTCTATGTACTCTATCTCCTATCTTGAGACAAAAGTCGTATTGCTATATAGACTTCGATTAATCACAATTGGTATTTCGAGCCGAGTTTATCTCGCTTATCTATTTCTCGAAATATGTGTTGGTAAGATTTCACTTTGGCCAAGTTCATCTTTACAAGTGACGAAAGTCATGTTTATTATTTCAATATCTTGAAAATTGCTTTGATGAAAAATAGTGTGTGAGTAACCTCTATTTAACATCTTCTAAGAATGTTTCAATGATTAAAATGAGAGTTTATAATATATAACCTTGAATGGATATAAACATTGTATGTGAACTAATACTTGTGTAAGTCAAAAATCCTTGAACCAAAGTATGCGTACTTTGCTGTTAAGGATGTCCGGAAACTAAATCCGCGTACCCGTATGCGTACTGGCGGAAGTTCACATCCCGTGAATTTCTGCTGGAGTTTGTGAACTAAAAAAAAGCTCAATCCGGGTACTTATGTATGCGTACCGGTATGCATACTTGAGTGGGTTATTTTCAAAAAACGGTTTATTCGTGAACTAAAACTTATATAAACTAAGGAATGCAACCTTTGCAAACCGTGGCTATAACGTCCATGAATCGATTCAAGTGAATCAAAATCGTTTTTGTTTCGATTGTGTCTTATATACTTCTATGAGATCTAAGCAATTGAATAACTCTCTAACTAGTTATTTTGAGTCATTTGAACTAGTTATGGTGAAGATGGATAAGTTTGATATGAAAGTGCTCATATGGCTAACCATTTGGTTAACTACTGTTGAACCAACTAAGTGTACCCGTTTAGGTAAGGTTACTTAAACCTAAATGAAGTATATTTCGCGTGTGTATAACAAACTAAGTTCGATCTAACTGTTGAAAGATATTAGCTTGAATCTAATCAGGTTTTCATCTAACGGTGAATATTGAATTCTTTGTTACCAAGGTAACTTAGATTGCAAACCCTGGTTTGGAGACTATATAAAGGAGAACTTTTGCAACTGGGAAACCTAATCCGCACACCTTCTGTGTGATACTAGTTATATAAGCTAGAGTCGATTCTCCTTTAACCTTAGATTTCTACCGAGACCCTATAGGTTAATGACTTAAAGACTTTATTGGGATTGTGAAGCCAGACCCAACTATTTTCTATGTAGTTGCGTGATCTGATCTTGCTGTTTCTATCATTATTGAGTGCAATCGTAAGATTGGCTTGAGATTAATTTCTCCGATAGGAAAGATAGAAAAGTAGTCACAAACATCTTCGTCTCATCGTTTTTGATTCCGCAATATCTTATCTCGCTAGTCCATTAAGATTATTGTGAGGTGATTGATAATTCTAGGATGTTCTTCGGGAATATAAGTCCGGGTTATCGATTGGTTCCTGTTCACCTTGATTTATCAAAAGACGAAACAAAACTCGTAGGTATTTCTGTGGGAGACATATTTATCAATTCTTGTAAACTTTTCGGTGTGATACAGATTTGTTTATTAAAGTCTTCGACTTTGGGTCGTAGAAACTCTTAGTTGTGGGTGAGATCAGCTAAGGGAATCAAGTGCGTAGTATCCTTCTGGGATCAGAGACGTAAGGAGCGCAACTGTACCTTGGATCAGTGTGAGATTGATTTTGGTTCAACTACAGTCCAGACCGAAGTTAGTTTGTAGTAGGCTAGTGTCTGTAGCGGATTAATACAATGTGTGTTCAATCTGGACTAGGTCCCGGGGTTTTTCTGCATTTGCGGTTTCCTCGTTAACAAAACTTCTGGTGTCTGTGTTATTTCTTTTCCACATTATATTTTGTTATATAATTGAAATATCATAGGTTGTGCGTTTGTATCGATCAATTGGTAAATCCAACTTTTGGTTGTTGATTGAAATTGATTGATCCTTGAACATTGGTATTTGGTTCCGTTCAAGTTTATTTCTCTTGTATTCAATCAGACTTGAGGATTTCTATTTGTTTGAGTTGGGATTGAATCGAGAAATTGAGATATAACTCTTTGATATACTTTTTATTAAGATTGAGTTTGACTGTCTAGTTGATTCTCTTAAAAGCATATTGGAGTTAGTCCATACAGATTGCTAAGCGAAATATTGGGTGAGGTTGTTAGACCCCCTCTTTTTCAATAATCTACTCAGGTGATCTAATTAAACTAAATGTAGATACCTCATCATAGTAGATATGCAAGTAATAAAAGGCATGTTCGTAATGCAGTTAGTAATAATAATAAAGTTCAATTAGCAACCACAATATTAATAAAGTAAGTGAAGCGAATTTAACAATCAACACACAAGATTATGTGGTTCAGCTCTCGCCCACATCTACGGGGTAATGAGTAGTGATTATTATTAAGGTTTGAGTGTGGTTACAATCTCTTTAATGCTATAAGGAGAATGGAGTAAAGACAAATAGTAGTACAAGAACACAATCTCAAGGTATTCAATATAGGTATATGCTCTATCTAGTTCTCTCTCTAATTAATTGTGTGTCCCTTCTCTGGAGAAGAGGCTTAGTATTTATAGCGCCTTCTTTATCAAGGACATATTTTTTGTCTTCAACACCATCGAGATCTGATGGTATTTGGTCAATCTTTTACCTTCGTTGGCCGCTGACCTCGTTCATCCAAAGGGTGCCACATCATTGACTCACCATGAGAGAAGAACACACGCCAATCTTCTTTACCGTTGCATTTAATGCTGAGTCGACCTCTCATCCGCCTCTGTTCTGCAGACACCTCCACGTGCCTAGGATATGTTCTACATCCTATCCATCACCGTTGATCTTCATCTTCCTCGTGATGGGATGAAGAAACTTTAAGGATGTTTGGGTGTATCACGGACGCATCAATAATGCTGGGCCCAATCCGCTACCTCTCTTTTGACTGATGAATAGACACCATGTGGACAACCATTATTTAGTATTCACAGTTTTCCCCTTTTCTTTCTCGTGATCCAAGGGGAGGATGGGAAAAAAATTATCATTACTCCGCCTTCATTTGTTCACGTCTTTTCAAGTGGGCCCTTTTTGGTACGTATTTGAGGGTAAAAACCGGTTCTGTCGTTTTTTGGTAAATTTGGGTGTGTTGATGAGAAACGAATTAGTACCCTAAACAAATGCACTGCATGGGAGTACTTTTAGATTGGAGAGAGCAATCTGTAAGACTCTGGCCTAAACCAAGAAATGGCCGTTCCAGATTGAATTAGGTCACAAAGTGAAGGAGAAGGGTTGATCTTAGGGAGGGAAGCGAAGAAGGTGTTTAAGATAAGAATGTTAAATAATGAAGGTGTGGCTGTTTTATGACTTGTATCAGAATATGGTTTCTGGATACTTGTGTTGATAGCACCTGTTCTTTTGAAATAAATTGAAAACCTATTTATACAAGTCATTGAGAACACCATGATCTCATAGGAAGTGAAGGAAGTTAAGTAGTGGAGAAGTGGAGTTGTGCGGAAAGTGGTGATCATCGTGTTTCCGTTATGAGGGAAGACTGGTCACACTCTCACCCACTACTCTCATTACTTGTTAACCGTCCGTCATTTCCTGACACTTTCACGTAATGGGCGCGTTGCACGCCGCACGCTGTAAACCGCCAGACCAATACCCTAGTGAGTATCCCCAGTTCGTGACATGTTTGATGTCTCGAGTAAATGGTTCAAGTCGTGAGACTTGCCGCTAAAAGCAGCACGTAGTGCTTCTTAGGTCAAACAATAAAATTGTTCGTGAAATCAGCGTTTATGAATCATTGTTTATAATCGATGCGTATAAAACATTGTTTATAGTTGATGTGCATAAAGCATCATTGTTTTAAAGATCGCCTAAATTAGTCGCGAGTCGACCGTCTTAAAAGAAGAGCGTGACCGGGCACCTTTGGGCGATCGTTTCGTAGCTCTAGGGGTGAGCTACTGCTTGGTCGTTCACTCCCTGTAGGCGAGTGGCGGATGGTAGCCATTCTAAAATCCTACCGGTTGATCTAAATTGGATCTGGATCGCTCAAATTGTCTAGCCAAGTTGAATGACCTAGATTATTTTTGGCAGTTAATTACTGCTGTTGAGGCATCACAAAGGGCCATCTTTGGGTGATCGTTTGAGGATCACATGGTCTAGTTATATCTTTGACGATTGCTCCTCATGGGATGGGGGTGGCCGGTGATCACAGCGTCGCCCTATCGGTTATCTAGCATCTGATCTAAACCGTCCGATCAAGCTAGCGAAGTTGGATGGACGAGATGGTTTGCGGCAGCTATTTGCTGCCGTTGATTCAAATTAGTGTTTGGAAGCCGTGTGGCCAACCCTAGTTTGGCTGACCGAATAAAAGCGTTGGGCGCTATTTTTAGAAGGCCGATCAGCCATGTGCAAAGACGGGACAATGGTGTGCACGCTGACATCTCTTGGGCCATCTAAAATAAGATCTAAGCCATTCGATTTGGCTGGCAAAGATGGGCGGTCATGATTGATTTGCGATAGTAACATACTGCCGCAAACAAAAATTTGGGTTTCAAAGGAGCCGCGTCTTCCCTAGTTCGATCGAATGGTTTGATGCGTCATTGACTTTCCATGAGCAAGACGATCGACTGGGAAGAAAATTGGGCCGCCGGTGAACACATTGGTGCCTCTTTGATCATTCGAGATGCGATCTAATCCGTCCAACTAGGACGGTCAACTTGGACGGATGCGATGGGTTTTGAGGCCCTTTTTGTCGGTCTTTGCTTGTTTGAGCTTGTTTTGCCAATAGCGCGATCACCCACATTAGAGTTAATCGTTCGAAGGCGCTGCGGATCTACTAAATGGGATCCGTTCGGTCGGGATTCTAGTGGGCCCGCCGGTGGTCATCGTGATGATTGCCTAATTCTGCCAGGAGTAGGCTAGGCTTGTTGAATTGCGTGGCCAAATTGTGTGGCCGTGATTATTTTTGAGACTGACATGAACAGTCTAGATTTTCCTTAAGGAATTTAAACGCGTTCGATCGCGTTATCTTTTAATCAAAAAGTGTGTAAACACGCTAATCTCTTTATCAGAGAGTGGTGTAGCCTACGTGAGTGTTTTCATGCAGGTATTAATACTGACACTTCGGGAGATTCATGCTACTCCGCTGCGAGTGAACATTAATCGTCATTTTATGCCAATATTGAGAGTTAGGATGGGAACATATCATAGAAAATACTAGGCAGGTCATGCATTAATGAATAATGCAATAGGTTAAAATTTACAGAATATCTGGGATTGTTGCTTCACGCACCATTCTGGATAAATTTCATACATATGTTGAATTGCTCAATACATATGTAAGTGAAAAGGTTTACGCACTCATCACTTTCAAATAGTTTTCGTTCCTTTGCAGGATGACAGCGCATTAAATACAGGGTTTTACAATTTTAGCCCTGAATTACAAAAACACCATCAACATTAAGTCCCCTGCTTAGCACGTAATAGCGACGTTATTGCGGGGTAAGCACTAGATGGTGATAAACGAAGAAATTCACAAGAGAAGTTCGGCGTACATTACCAGGATAGAGGCTGGCTCGGTTCTTGAGCAAGATATGTTTCTTTTCAGCATACGTCAGTTATCTTCAGGTTGATAAGTATCTATTTGATTGTTATCCCGCGTATGAAGCCTTTATTCACGGCAGGTAGAGACCCATTTTCTTCCCGGGATCCTGACGGTTTGTGGAATATAAAGAGAAGCATTTGATCCTTTCTCCCCACACCGATCATTACAGAATTGCATTCTTCTTCATTCCAGGTATTGCTCCATATGTCTCATGTAATTTGATTTTTTATTTTTATTTATTTTTATCGATTGTTGATATAATCATGATGCCTCTTCGAAGTATATGATGGGAACTGCCGGTGATGATTACTCTTCAACTTCTCCAGAGAAGAGTTTTGAAGTTGACAAACCCAGGGCTAACGCATTGGAGGAGGTGATGGCCAAAATAGATTCTCCGTTTCGTGAAGCTAGTCATGCTATACAGGGTATGTCTCTTATGCACTTATGCGTAGTTCGAGAACGTGTTCAAGCTTTTCTGGCTTCAGTTAGTATGGAGGAGAAGTGGAGACGTGATGAAGCGTCTCAGCGTGATGAAGCGTCTTATCCCCTGAGTGCCAGGGCTGAAAGATTCGCGGCTCGATTGAAGCGGCGGAGGGTTGAGCATAAGCAATCTCCAGGTGGGAATAAGTATGATTACCCTATTCATAATGGGATCATAATTCTCGATTCCGATGTGAACGAACCGGAGCATCCTCAAAAGACTGTTGGGGTAGTTTCTGAAAAGGATGTCAGTGCAGCTTCCGAGGAAGAGGTTGAAGTAGCTTCTGTAGAGGATATCGAAGCGACTGCTGGAGGGAACGAAGTGGCTGCTGGGGAGAACATGGGAGCGGCATCTGGAGAAGATTTTAAAGAAGCTCCCAAGGAAGATGTTGAAGCGTCTCCTGGAAGGAACATTGAAGCAGCTGCTGAGAGAGGTGTTGAAGCGACGTCCGAAGGGGAAGTCGAGGAGGCTTCTGGAGAGGATGTGGGGGCGCCTTATGAAAAATATGTTGAAGCATCCTCCAACAACGGCTCTGGTGAAGGCGCTGTTGATCCCGCTGATAATTAGATTTCCCACTTTGCTATTTCTTTTCAACATCTTTTCGTAGCTTGTAAACATTTTTGGTATTCAGTTTTTTTTCTGTTTATGTTGTTGGAGCTTGAACCTTATCAAATAATAGATCTTCTATTCATGTTATCTTGATACTCTAGCTGTAGCACTCTCCAGTAAGGTTTCGATAGAATCTCCCTATTCCACTGAGGTGCGGTCGATGGGAACGCAACACTCGGTGATGTGTTTTCCTTTTATGTGACCGGATATCACTTCCATGATAATTGCATATAACCCAAATAATGATAGCTCGAAATAGGGGATGCAATGATAGAAATTAAGGATTGACCACGAACCTGTCCACCTCCAATTGATAGCGCGTTGCAATCCATGTGGTGATTGAGGGGCTGCTTTATCGTTGAAACAGGCTGCACTTTAGGGTACAAAAGGCTCTTGCCTTAAAAATCACACACTGATCGCTTGACAATTTCCTTGCCCTTTTTTTTCTTCTTCACGTACTCTCCTTTTCGGTGTTTCTTGAAAGATATGAGATGTTTCTTTTAGGGTTTTGTCTTTCTGGTTTTAATTGACGGGTAATGATTAGAGTTTAGGCTTACTCGAGACTTTGTGTCATGATTCAGGATTAAAGAGATCTCTAAAAGGAAACGATACTTCGATTAACTGACAAATTGAAACCCTAATTATGAATGCAAGCAGTGTAATCATTTTGGAGGAATTACAAATATTGCATGAAAAGGGAAATTGCTAGAGAAAATACTAAAGAGAACGCTGGAGGAAAAGGTAACACACAGCGTTTTAGGTATTGAAAGGTTTGAGCCATCGTGAGTGAATTGTCACGCCTTCCAGTTTGTCGGCATTGATGAGCTTGCAGTAACCCCCTAAGATAATGTCTGCCACTAGGTACGGCTCGTCTTTCCCTTCTGTAGGTGAATCAGGCTGAGTGGTAACTTTCACTACCAGATCTCCAACTTGGAATGGATTTGGGTGTTGCACCATTACTTTCCCAGATTCCTTATCTTTGACTGTGATTGCTTCTAAACTCTTGATAAGATACTTGGAAGGACCATCATCCCATTCACATCTCCTGGTAATGGCTGGGTTGATAATTGGATCAAGTCCTCAGGCTTTGACGGGAGGAGAAGTGATTGGTTGCAGAAAAGGTTGTTCAATAAGACTTACTTAGGTTCGGAATCTATGAATGTACATCGATGAGCTCTCTCCAGGTAGTTGTGTCACATTGGCAAGTTGTTGATACGGCAACAAATGATCTTCGGGGTTGGACGGCTTGTTGGAAATCCCCAAACATGGTTGAGGGCTCCAAACATGTATTGACGCTGCGACTTGGAGAAGTACAGAATTTCACATAAATGCTCCATCATAGACTGCACATTTTTGTTGACGGAGTCCCCAGAAATCATGCAACTCCTGACAAGAAGAGGGTCCCTGTGAACTCTTTCATTTCCTAATTGAAGTTCTCCTGTATCCATCTTCTTTTTGAAAATGCACTTCAATTTGTTGCAGTCACTGGTTGGGTGGTTGACAAACCTATGGTAACGACAATATTTGGGATTTGCCATCTCTTCTTCGGTTGGCGGACGTCGGAGAGGAGGCAGCTTGATTGCGTCATATTGAATCCATGCTTCCAGGAGTTCAATGACTTCATCCATTGGAAATGGGAAATTTGGAGCAGCATCTCCAGTTCCTTTTTGTTGCACAGGCGTCTTAGCCGCAGCTTTCCGGGATGGAGTTGTCTGCGCTGGTGCTGCACGCTTGGGTTTTTGTTCTGCTGCTGGAGCTTTCCTTTTCCTTCCTTCACCTACTACGCTTACAGAGGGACCAGTGTTATATTTCTTGTTGATGATGCGCCTATTTCCTCGAGTTTCGCGTGCATCTTCACCCCTGGATGGTCTGGTTCTTTCTAATAGCGCTGGTACAGTTGTGGCCGACCGCTTAGCAGCTTCATCGAGTTCAGAGAACGTCTGGAAACGCAGGTTTTCCTTTTGATTACGAAGGAAAATACTGTAGTATTTCCTTTTGATTACGCAGATATCCCCGTTTTAGACGATGTAGTATTTCCTTTTTAGACGATGTAGTATTTCCTTTTGATTACGAAGCCAATAATGGTTTAGAGGAACGAGTTTATTCTGAAAATACTGTTTTATTGTCTAGTGATTTAGAAACAATAGTCTTAGACAAAGAAAATGAACTTGTAGAGATGAGTGAGGATGAACTTGACTTAGAAGAATCAATTGCCTATTTTCAGGAATCTGATGACCTAGAAATTAGGGAAATTGTGACTAGTCTAACTAGAGACACTGAAAACTCTAAGTTTGGGGGTGATTATCATCTTCCTAGTACCTTACCTTTAACTCTCAGAGAGTCCCCTCACTTAGGACTTGATACCTGTGCCTCGACCATTTTACAAGATTACCATCATACTCATTTTCTTGAACCTAATGATGTCCAGGAAGAAGTTCATTCGTTAGAAACCCATCCTCTGGTTGATGTGGTTTGCCCAGGCTATGATACCCAGATTGACTTTGTTTTCCCACCAAATATTTTTCTTCCAACTATGGGAACGTTTATATTTCAAATGTGTCGAATATTAAGTTATGAGACTAAACCTAAATACTTTAGGAAATTAGAATCGACACATTTGCTTAAGAATGACCACTACTCTCACGGTGGTCAATTATGTAAGTCAAACCTGATTGACTTAGAGGATCCTCAATTATTTAGGTTATTATTATGTGCTTCTAAGTTCATATTTGAGTTTCTACAGACTCTAGGACCTCATAATTTGGATCCCACTTATGCAGAAATGAAGCCAATGAAAATATTTTATTTAGACCCTTTCATAGAACCTGAACCTGAACCACAATTAGATATAGATATCTTAATCAGGAAACTAGATAAGGGCATGCTATTCTTGTTCACTTTCTTGGTTTATTGCAGTTTCTTTTGGTCAACTCAATTTAGTTTTAAAGACCCACAGTTATTCCGACTGTTACTTTATGATTCGAGTGACTAATTCTTTCCTAGTCTGGCTGAAGACTTTAAACTTAGCACTTCTTGGGAGGTAACCCATGCTCATGCAACACGGTAATATCTTTCCTTAACTCTTTTTCTTCAAATGGTAACAGTTTCTCCTTGTTCATGCTTTTAATTTTATCTTTAGAACATTGAGGACAATGTTAGATTTAAGTTTGGGGGTATGGGAGAAACTTTTTAGTTGCATTATAAACTCCAGAGCCTAGAAATTTATGCTTATTAAGGATGGCACTAACCAATCTAAGTGGATGGAAGCATTTTGGTTTAGGAGTTGAGGAACCAATGTGATATGATGGAAACATCTAAAAGAGTCTATTCATAAAAGCACAGAGCTCAGGTGTTAGAAATAACATGATAGTTTCGCCATATCTCGTTGAGTCCTTTTCATTTCTATTTTTATTTTATTTTAGAAATATGTTTCTCTAAGTGATTAGGTGGGGCTCACGATTCAAGTTGTTACCAATACTAGGGTGAAATAGAGTGATTGAGATACCATGAAAAAAAAAAAAAAAGACCAGACCAATAGACCAATCGGAAAAAAATATTAACACTTGGATAGCAATATGTGTGTGTTCTCCCTGTCTCCGTCGCCTAAACAAGCGTGGAATGCAGGATCCATGGGAATTACCATGTAATCTGCTGACAAGAAGCATGCGCTTGGATCCAAAAGATCTAATCATGTTGTTACAAAAAAATAAAAATGTGTGTTCAATAAATCAACCGCTGGTTCCCTTGTATATGCCAGACGAGTTGATCTAGAATTAGGATTATCGACCACTGGTTTCCTTGTATATGCCAGTTGTGTTGATATTAGTCAGACCGGTATCTCAGTCCATTAGGATAGGTTCATCTTGGTGGAGGCCTTCAGACAGATATGAGAAAACACCATTCACCTAGTCAACATCAAAACCAGCTATGTTTTTCAATATCCATCTCTTAATCTTTCCATGTGATTTGTTGACTCCGGATATTGATGTCCATAGTGAAACTATCTTAGTAGAGCTCTGTCACTTATATATGAATTTTAGTATATTTGAGTGCAAACTCATATACAGCAATTGGAATTTCGCATCAGGGTACTTCCTCCCGTAATAAATAAGTATGCCAACCAAGGAGGTTCTTTAGTGCATTCCAAGGTTCTGTGTAGATAGCTAGGGTCTGGAGTAAAGGTTTTGTGGGTACACCTCTGGTAAACCCTCCCGAGACTATAACTCGGCCACTAGGGCCACCTAGGGGTTTAAAGGATTGTTGCACATGCTAAGTGCAACCGACGATGCCTGCGACAGTGAGTTAGGATTTTATTTTGTAGTTTTGATTTGCTCGGGACTAGCAAATAATAAGTTTGGGGTTATTTGATAGACGCATTTATGTGTCTATTTTCATCTCTATTGTGTATAATGTTAGTACCCATTTTTGTACTTATTTTGGTATTTTATCTCTTTGTAGGTGTTTTTGGAGAAATAAGCTTTTGTGGCGAAATTGGCTCGAAAAGTTGATGAATGCAACCCAAGGGACGAGTGTTATGCGGACTCCAGCAACGGATAAGGGGCGACCATCGGATAAGGGGTAACCTTTCCCCTTCACATTCAAATTCTGAAAATTGGCGGGAAACCTAAAACGTACGGCATGTTTTTGTGGCTGTTTTGGTGGTAGTGATTTGGAGGAGTTTGAGGTCGATTACACTTCTAATTTTCATAGGGTAGACTCCTTATGGGTCTATGAATCTAACATGGGTGTTTAAATCGATTAAACTGGGCTCAATCGACGGGTTTTGATCTCAACAGCAAAATATGGAAAGTCACGTGTGTGACTTGTTTTAGGAAATTTTAGAGAGATTAAAAGCAAGATTTTCTTCCCAAAGCTTAATATATATCTAAGGAAGAGTTTAGAATCAAAAGGAAAGCCCAGATACGCGTGGAAATTCTAAAACAAGAAATTGCCGCAACTTTGCCGTGAAGAGAAAGAAAGAGATTTCGGAAGATTTTGGAGAGATTTAATCGCTCTTTTTGATATAAATAGATTGGTTGGGTCATATATAAGGGGTGTCTAGAGTTTTGGGGGATGAGAAGGGCTGAGGAGTGAGAAATCAAGACGAACAGAAAGTTACCTGCTGCTGTTTTCTGCTGGTGCGGAGCTGAAGAACACGAAGAACATAAGACGCAACTGAACAGTCGCGAAGAACACGAAGAACATCGACCCACAATAAACCGTCGCAGAAGCAGTCTTATATTCTTGTTTATTAACAGCACTTCAGTTGTATCGGTGATTCTGTAACGCCATAAAAGCATTGTAGATTCGCTGTATTATTATTTCTCTTCAATAAAAATACCTTTTGAGCCATGTTTCTATCTTTTGAGCATTTTTTTACCATGAGGAGCTAAACCCAAACACTGGGATGACGGAGGAAGACGAATATCATACTTGGGGTAATTTTATTAATTCTTTTTAAGACTTTTGCATTAATTTTAATTGAAAATATGATTTGAATTAATTGGTTGTCATTTAATTTGATGATGTATGCTTAGCTTAGGTGTTTTGATACATCATGCTTAGGATTTACAATCAATGTTTTGAGAATCTACCTTGGCAAAAATAGAGTCCTTGTCTTTCTTGAGCTAAAATTGTCAAAGAATTAATAATTGAACCTTATGTTTTGAATTCGGTGGAATCCCGAATCCCAGTACCTCTCACCATTGTTTAATATTTTTGTATATATTTTTATTAAATTTAAAAACTCGAATCTTCACAAGTCCAAGTGAACGACAACCTTACTTACCACTTTAAAATTACATCAAGCCCTGGTGACAATTAAAGGTGTCATGTTCGAAGAAATATTAGGAGTTGCAGCGGCTTTGGCTCTGGTAAAAGGAGGCGTCACGCAAGAGGGGATGCTTATGGCGTTACTGGTGTTGGTGCTAGAGGATGTAGCACCATGCGATGTGTTGACTGTGCTGGCAGGCGGTACATTGGTGTTAACTGCAGGGATATTGGCACTAGGAGTGTTATCAGCGCCTGAAGCATCAGGGTTGTTAACTTACCCAGACCTAAGATCTACCATCTTGAATTTGAGAAAACATAAATGAAATTGAAAATTGATCTTGCAGCCGAGAGATTAATCTCCCACTGTGGTCGCCAGTTGTTTTAGGGTAAAAACTGGTTCTGCTGTTTTTTGGTAAATTTGGGTGTGTTGATGAGAAACGAATTAGTACCCTAAACAAATGCACTGCATGGGAGTACTTATAGATTCGAGAGAGCAATCTGTAAGACTCTAGCCTAAACCAAGAAATGGCCGTTCCAGATTCAATTCGGTCACAAAGTGAAGGAGAATGGTTGATCTTAGGGAGGGAAGCGAAGAAGGTGTTTGAGATCAGAATGTTAAATAATGAAGGTGTGGCTGTTTTATGACTTGTATCAGAATATGGTTTCTGGATACTTGTGTTGATAACACCTGTTCTTTTGAAATAAATTGAAAACCTATTTATACAAGTCATTGAGAACACCATGATCTCATAGGAAGTGGAGGAAGTTAAGTAGTGGAGAAGTGGAGTTGTGCGGAAAGTGGTGATCATCGTGTTTCCGTTATAAGGGAAGACTGGTCACACTATCACCCACTACTCTCATTACTTGTTAACCGTCCATCCTTTCCTGACACTTTCACGTAATGGGCGCGTTGCACGCTGCACGCTGTAAACCGCCCGACCAATACCCTAGTGAGTATCCCCAGTTCGTGACATGTTTGATGTCTCGAGTAAATGGTTCAAGTCGTGAGACTTGCCGTTAAAAGCAGCACGTAGTGCTTCTTAGGTCAAACAATAAAATTGTTCGTGAAATCAGCGTTTATGAATCATTGTTTATAATCGATGCGTATAAAGCATTGTTTATAGTTGATGTGCATAAAGCATCATTGTTTTAAAGATCGCCTAAATTAGTCGCGAGTTGACCGTCTTAAAAGAAGAGCGTGACCGGGCACCTTTGGGCGATCGTTTCGTAGCTCTAGGGGTGAGATACTGCTTGGTCGTTCACTCCCTGTAGGCGAGTGGCGGATGGTAGCCATTCTAAAATCCTACTGGTTGATCTAAATTGGATCTGGATCGCTCAAATTGTCTAGCCAAGTTGAATGACCTAGATGATTTGCGGCAGTTAATTAATGCTGTTGAGGCATCACGAAAGGCCATCTTTGGGTGATCGTTTGAGGATTACATGGGCTAGTTATAGCTTTACCGATTGCTCTTCATGAGAGGGGGGTGGCCGGTGATCACAGCGTCGCCCTATCGGTTATCTAACATCTGATCTAAACCATCCAACCAAGCTAGAGAAGTTGGATGGACGAGATGGTTTGCGGCAGCTATTTGCTGCCGTTGATTCAAATTAGGGTTTGGAAGCCATGTGGCCAACCCTAGTTTGTCTGATATATTGAAAGCGATGGGAGCTAGTTTGAGAAAACCGATCAGCCATATGCAAAGACGGGCCGCTGGTGTGCACGCTGACATCTCTTGGGCCATCTAAAATTAGATCTAAGCCATTCGATTTTTCTTGCGAAGATGGGCGGTCATGATTGATTTGCGATAGTAACATACTGCCGCAAACACAAATTAGGGTTTCAAAGCAGCCGCGTCTTCCCTAGTTCGATCGAATGGTTTGATACGTCATTGACTTGCCATTGGCAAGTCGATCGACTGGGAAGAAAATTGGGCCGCCGGTGAAAACATTGGTGCCTCTTTGATCGTTCGAGATGCGATCTAAGCCGTCCAACTAGGCCGGATAACTTGGACGGATGCGATGGGTTTTGCGGCCCTTTTTGTCGGTCTTAGCTTGTTTGAGCTTGTTTTGCCAATAGCGCGATCACCCACATTAGAGTTAATCGTTCAAAGGTGCTGCGGATCTACTAGATGGGATCCGTTCGGTCGGGATGCTAGTGGGTCCGCCGGCGGTCATCGTGATGATTGCCTAATTCTTCCAGGAGTAGGCTAGGCTTGTTTAATTGCGTGTCCAAATTGTGTGGCCGTGATTATTTTTGAGACTGACATGAACAGTCTAGATTTTCCTTAAGGAATTTAAACGCGTTCGATAGCGCTATCTTTTTATCAAAAAGTGTGTAAACACGCTAATCTCTTTGTCAGAGAGTGGTGTAGCCTACGTGAGTGTTTTCATGCAGGTCTCAATACTGACACTTCGGGAGATTCATGTTACTCCGCTGCGAGTGAAAATTAATCGTCATGTCATGCCAATATATAGAGTTCGGCTGGGAACATATCATAGGAAAATACCAGGAAGGTCATGCATTAGCGAATAATGCAATAGGTTTAAATTTACAGAACATCTGGGATTGTTGCTTCACGCACCATTCTGGATAAATTTCATAAATATGTTGAATTGCTCAATACATATGTAAGCGAAAAGGTTTATGCACTCATCACTTTCAAATAGCTTTCGTTCCTTTGTAGGATGACAGCGCATTAAATACAAGGTTTTACAATTTTAGCCCTGAACTAAAAAAATACGATCAACAGTACGGTCATGCAATAACTACTCGTCGTATCTAGGGACAATTATCCTTTTCCTTTACTTGGTCTTATAAATAAGAATCTTGACAGAAGAATTTTCATTACTCCTTTTTCTTTACTTGTCTCTTTCTTATTTGCAAATACAGTCTGCAACTGTTCATTTTCTTTGACGATTCTCCGATTATCCATTCTTCTGATCCAACTGCTTTGGATGCGTCTGCCAAAAGGGGTAAGTTTATGGTTTCTTTTTTTATTATCATCTCTGCTGCTGTTTGTAATGGTGGACTTGCATGTATCAATCATGATTTTCATGATTTTGGTTACCCCTTGATTAGATCGTTTAGGATCTACATTGGGTTTTCTTTGTTCTTCTAGCTTTATCCTCATTTTGTTAGAGCATAGCTCGGTTGAACCCACCAAGCGTTGGTATGTCAAGTTTGGTTGTCATATTTTAGTGAATCAAAACTCATATAAGATTCGCTTGATTATGTACTAGAGACAACTTCGTTTAGGTTAGACTAGAAAGTCTAGGAATGTTGAGACATACAAGTATTACTTGAAGACCTGAAGAACGTGAAGAAGTAACGAGCTACAACGACGACATCATCCTTCCTCTTGAGGTTAGTAATATTGACTTGAACTGTTTCATTCCTAACGTATCTTGATAGACGCATTTATGTGTCTATTTTCATCTCTATTGTGCATATTGTTAGTACCCATTTTTGTACTAATTTTGGTATTTTATCCCTTTGTAGGTGTTTTTGGAGAAATAGGCTTTTGCGGCGAAATTGGCTCAAAAAGTTGTTAAAGACACCTGGAAGGACATTTGCTATTCGGACTCTCATTTTGGATAAGGGGCAACCCATTTCCAAGCAGCTATTAAACACAGACCGGGACTGGATAGGGGGAGGTCACTTTCTACTCAAAATTCAAATTCTATTTTTGGCGGGAAAATATAAACACATTCTGGCAGTTTTGGTGGTAGTGATTTGGAGGAGTTTGAGGTCGATTAAACCTTTGATTTTCATAGGGTAGACTCCTTATGGGTCTAGGAATCTAACATGGGTGTTGAAATCGATTAAACTGGGCTCAATCGACGGATTTTTATCTCAACAGCAAAATATGGAAAGTCACGTGTGTGACCGATTTTAGGAAATTTTAGAGAGATTAAAGGCAAGATTTTCTTCCCAAAGCTTGATATCTATCTAAGGAAGAGTTTAGAATCAAAAGGAAAGCTCAGATACGCGTGGAAATTCTAAAACAAGAAATTGCCGCAACTTTGCCGTGAAGAGAAAGAAAGAGATTTCGGAAGATTTTGGAGAGATTTAATCGGTCTTTTTGATATAAATAGATTGTTTGGGTCATATAGAAGGGGTGTCGAGAGTTTGGGGGGTTGAGAAGGGTTGAGGAGTGAGAAATCAAGATGAACAGAAAGCTACCTGCTGCTGTTTTCTGCTGGTGCGGAGCTGAAGAACACGAAGAACATAAGACGCACACTGAACAGTCGCGAAGAACACGAAGAACTTCGACCCACACCGATCTGTCTCAGAAGCAGTCTTATATTCAACTACAGAAAGCTGTTATCGTTTTTGACTGTCTTTGCTTAATACTTTTAGCGACCATTACCTTCCTTACAACAAGCTTTCTGTAACTATAGCTCGTCCTTCTTAATAAAAACACCTTATTTGAGCAATGAAATCAAATTTTGAGCATATTTCTATTATGAGGAGCTAAACCCCTTAGCCGAGGCGACGGAGGAAGCCATTGTTCCATGAAAAGTGGTATAGTTCTATTTTAATTATTTATTACAATTATTTTACATGATTATTTGCATAGAACTTAAAAGAAAAATTGGTTTTTATTGAGTAGTTGTGAAGTGTTTTGATGGGACATGCTTGGTTTTAATACTTTTGATGTTTCATGCTTCGTTCTTACAATTATTACTTCAAAAATCTATTAAAGGAAAAATATTATAATCACTTTAAAAGAAAAAATTGCATGAATATTGATTAGAATTTATCACTTAATTGGTCAATGGTGGAATCCAGAGTCTCGGTATTTTCTTATTATTGTTGAAACAACTTTATTTAATTTTCGAAAATCCTTCACAAGCCCGAGTTGAACGAACTCTACTTATCACTTTTTACAACAACTTAAAATTCACACCATATCTTTCAAGTCGTGTTATATTGAAAACATAACTGCGAAGCTGTGTATGGATATATTACTCTAGTAGTGAGACATGATCACATGATCATAGTATTAGGGAATTAGACTACGAAGTATAATGCTTATCTTTTGAACTTCGTAGATATGACATCGACATAATCTTATGAATGTTGTTATGATTATGTGAATGGGTAAAGGTGAAGATTTCATCCTAGGAAACAATGTTTTACATTTGTTTAAAAGAAGTACATTCATGAACTTGTTTTATGAATGGAAAGGGAAATCGCTAGGCTTAGTGGTATGGCTATTCATTGCAAATCTTTAGATTACCAATATGTGTGAGATGGTAGAACCGATCGTAACTTTTTTATGTATCTTGGTACAACTAATCACAATGCCTGACTTATGATTTTGGTATGACTAGTTTTGATTAATTAGTGTAACCGATCCTAAGTAATCACCTGAGATGGTATGATGATGTTTGTAATTGGTGTGACCGATCCTAGTAATTGGTGTTACCGATCATAGAGAAGTTGTGTAATCGATCCTTGTAATTGGTGTAACCGATCTTGATAATTGGTGTAACCGATCCTAGTGACTGGTTTGACCCATCACAAGCAATACCATGTGTATATGGTAACCGGTTCTAGTAATTGATGTAACCGATCCTTGTAACTGATGTTACCGGTCCTGGTAAGTTGTGTGACCGATCAAAAGTTCTTCCATATGAGGGTATAACCGATCCCGGTGATTGGTAGAACCGATTGAACCCATGGATATGATTTGATATTTGATCAATCACATAGTTGTCTTGGAATACAGATGAACCAATTCTAAACTTGTTTGGAAGTGTGGTATAATCGATTCCAATATTGTAAATATGAAAGAGGATTTACAAAGGAGAGATGTCAACATTCTTTAAACACGAACAATAACTCTTATCTTTTATTGTTCAAAGATATTCCTTAGTACTCAAGGAGATCCTGTTCCGAAATAAATTAAGAATCTTTTAATTAAGGTTATTAGTTTTATATGCTTTAATTACCAGCAATTAAATGCATATCTCTAGAGAATAAAAATTAGTAATGTGCATTTACTAATTGGAGATTTTCTATTGAGAGATTTCGGGAAATATTGGACAAAGCATTTACTTGAATTATGAAAACCGAATGGGCATTTATTGCATATCTTGAGAATACTTTCGGTTTTGGAAATTCCTTGGTGCCAAACATCCTTGATCTATAAATACCTAAGTTTGCATTTCTAGCAAACTATCCTAAGAGCCAAGAAAACTTTATCTTTTTGTTGTTTCTGGTGGAGACATCTAATCGGAGAGCAAAGTACCCTAATTAGGAGAAATCTCTTACGACCGCTCGTTTAAATACTTCTGTGGGATCAAGAAGCTCTACGAGTACCGTTGGTGGGAAACTAGATAATTGTAGTATTATTAGTTTTCGATTGATTTGATTGACTAACGGTTATTGAAGATTTGATTGCACCTAGTGTTTTTATTCTTGAGAATCTTCTCTTCTGATATAAGATTCAATCAAATTAAATCGAAGTATCGACGAGATCTTTAGAATTATTTGTAGATCTAACGACATCTTGTGATAATCCATTGTTAACAGACTCCGTTCTGTGCGTGATTGATCACAAGAGATTCAAGTGGTGTTGTGCAGGTTTTAATTAAAGATTAAAGAAGATTTGAAGACGAAGAAGATTTCTTATTGTTTCTCATATCTTTGTGTGTTGCACAAACCTTGATCGGCTGGGATCCAACTAGAATCGTATTTATTCGATTGATTAGTTGCGTGAGATCGGTAACGCCTAATAGTTCTCTTGAGATCTATTTTGATTATTACAAATCAGAAATCTTATTATTGAGGTAATAGATATTGGATTGATCTAACCAGGCAAAGGAGTTTATTAGCTTAACGGAAGAGCCTTTGCATATGACTTGAGATATCTTTATCTTACAGAATCAATAGAGATGTTACCAAACAGATTTGTTGTTCCTTTACTGTTTGGAAGACGATCCAAAGGAATTGTTCCAGTGCGTGCACTCATCGAAGTCGGAAGCGCAGGGATACTGAGGAAACTAAGTGAACTAGGGGTAGTTGCTTGGTCTCAACTATACGAAGTTGGTTTAGATTTTGTATAGAGGCTTAATTCTGAGAGTATTCAATTCTGGACTATGTCCCGGGGTTTTTCTGCATCTGCGGATTCCTCGTTACAAAAATCTTATTGTGTCTTTTACTTTTCTATTTCCGCAATTATAATTTGTTATTATAATTAGAAGTAAAATACACAAACGTTAACTCCGCTTTACTTGATAGTGATCCTATAGAGTTTGGTTAAGTCCGAACCTATTATCAAGTAATCACACTTCGGTAGTCGTATTATCTCGATCTCGTATCCATACACAATCACACAAAGTGTGAATACCGATTTGTAGTATTATCTCGACTTTGTCCATAGACAATCACTTTCGGTAAGAGGACTTATAGGTGGATAAATTAAATACTATGGTGTATTTGGGTACCCTCGTCTTTTTAATTGGTATCGGAGCAGGCAAACACGAAAAGATCTAACAATCTGTGTTTGGTGCGATCCAACCTATAAGAATTGAATCTATGTCTGATTCAGTTAACGTTATGGAAGAGTACAAATACTCAAAAGTTGAAGATGGTACTACTTCGTTAACTCATGATCCATGAGTTACGGAAATAAAGAGTACATATGAGTCTATCTCTGATTGAAAAGAAGATGCTGATAAAGAGTTGGCAAAACTCCTAAAGCCTATAAGATCTTTGTCTACAAGAAGAACCATCTTCTACAACTACTGATGATCAGAGAAAAGAAGACAGAGTCAAGTCTTCTTAAGCAAGAGATCGGAGAAAAGGCCATTCAACTAGATATTCTAGCCAAAGAGAATATGGATCTCATGGTCAAAGTATAAGCACTTGGTAAATCTCTTACTCAAGATCAAGAGATTCATCCTATGACTCTGACTAATGATTATGTTATAATTTCTTCAGATGAGGAAAATAAAAGTCTTTGCCCGACTTTTACAGATTGTGATAACAAGACTTGTTTGATCACGTCTGAAACAGATCATGATAGTGGGAGTTTGTCTAATTACATCAAGTCAGAAGAGAGAGAAGAACCATCTTCTACAACTACTGATGATCAAACGAAATCTTGTCCAAAGAAAACTTTGAATCGATTCTGTGAAATAGATCTTAAGGAATACAACTTTCAGTCACTTGGCCGGAAACTTATACTTCTTCAAAATACTGTGGTAAAAGTATTAAAAGAAGTTTATTTTCTTAAAAAACTGAAAGATCATTCCTCAGTAGAAAGACAGAATATACCCTAAACTGATAAGATCAACTCAAAAGAATCAGAAGTAAGAGTTGATAATCACTTTTGGAAAAAGGGTCCTCCTCACTTATGTTGAAACAGTCTTTGTTTACATGAAGAACGATTCCAGAAGAAAGGGAAAGTAAATTGGTCTGCAAAAGGAAACAATCAGGAAAGTTTTCCGATAATTGTTTCAGATAATCATACTGATGTTCATAACAAAGAAATCCTTAGAATGAGAAAATCTTATGAAAATATCATTGACAGAATTATGAGAGATTTATCTATCTATGAAAATTCTCACATCAGTACAGTTTCTCCTCATGATCATACCTTTAGATCAAGGAAGGATCATCTTCTTGGGAGAAAATACTTTGGGCAGAAATTTCCAAAAACAAACATGAACTATGTTTCTGATACTCGTTGTAAGCAAGAAAAGGCTTACTCCGATACAACCTAGTTGTATGGAGATTGTGCACTCTCATCCTAGTTCGTTCTCATAACTTTTGGGATGAGAAAGCACATAAAACGAGAGCATAATTTTTAGTTTGTATTTTTATCAGAAAAATCTTGACAATTTCTGGGTAGCTTCGAATCCATTTTTTGTCTAAAAATTGTTCATGTTTATCATGATCTTCCAAAAATAGGTTTTATTTGAAATTTTCGAATTTTAATAAACCTTCCAGCATGAGAAGTTCGGACATAGGAAATAAAATATATTCTTTATATATTTTCGGAATTTCCTTTGTATTTTCGGTCCGAAAGTTGTCTCTTCTTAAGAGAAACTTTCTCTTGCTTGTATTCAGAAACCCTGACTAATTCTTATTTAAGTCCCTGAGCATGCCTCCAATAAATCATAGTATTACAAAGATAAATAAGGAGGAAGCTCAGAAGGTTAAGGATTGTCAAGGAATCAAAACAGAAAGGAAGAAGAAGATCATATCGAAAATCATGTCTGATTATGATACCGATAGTTCTGCTGGATCCCAAGATGAGTCATGTCTGTTAGCTTAAAACCTTCAAGATCAAACAAAAACCAATTGGATACCTTCTGATAGTATGATTGACTATATCGATGGTTTTGAAGAACTAAGAACCAATCTCATAATGACGGTTCAAAATCAAGATTGGCTCAAGGATAGAATTCAGGAAACAAAAGATGATCTTGCAGACATGAAGGTTCAAGTTGAAAAGCTTGAAAAACAGGAAGTGGTTGCAGACAAGTCTCTTGAGACATGCTTCAAAAGTTGAACACTGAAGAAACCTCAGTGAACAATAAGAGCATCACTAGAGATTAAGTTATATGTTGTAATACTTAATCAAAAAAAAATAGACATCAGTTTTTGATTTATTTCGATTATTGTATAAGGTCTATTTTTGAATAAAAATATCATTATTTATGAATAAAATTATTGTCTTATAATTTTTCTTGTGATAGTTTCCGATTACATAGCCTGTGCTTGAATGTCTATATTTTTGCTATGTGTTTTCGGTTTATGGGATGTCGGATTTCGGTTTTGATAACCTTAATATATTCGATCTCATATGATGTAAATCCTTATGGTTTGTCAGACTTTTTGATTTAGCGGGATTAAGTTCTAGCCCATGTTGGTAGGCTTTATCCAAGGATCATAAGGTGTTCCGATTGAAACTCATATGTGAAAAGTCACAATATGTTGAATCAATTTGTGTTTACATGAGTTTTGTTTAGCATAAACATATGTGTTTCGGGTTTTTAACTTTTGCTATTGGCACGCATTAGTTAAAACCGATTCAACCTTTCTCTGGTAAAGGTTGCCTTTATTGTTGTTCTTTTGTTCTTGCGAGAGGATGAAAACACAATGGGAGAGAGTTCTAACTTGAACTCGCGCTTAATGATATATCTTTCTGGGGAGAAGAGGATGCATAATCTGAGGTAATGAATGTGTTAGTTAATCGTTTTCCTGTTTAAGAAAGGCCTTTTTATGTTGCATTGCTTTTGCTTAACAAAATTTCGGTACAATTGATATATTCCATTATGATGTGTATGAATGTGTCTGTGTGATTCATTTGTTTCCGGTTAAGAAAAACTTTGTCAATTTATTTGGCTTATTGTTTGGTATCTTCTTTAGTGTTTGGTATTAAGTGTTTTTGCTTAACGAAATTTCGGTGCAATTGCGGTGCTATTATTTCTATGTTCATTTCAATTGCTTCCGGTTAAGAAAATAATAGTGCAAGTCATTTTATTTTGGTTTGTATGTATTGTTTATGGCTTAATAAAAATATGAGATCATTTGTTTAGTCCAATTCGATTCCGGATAAGAGAAACTAAGTTAATTCTGATCTAAGTTAGACTTATCATTGTAGGATTCGGTTATTCAAGTCTAATCAAATGCCTTGACAAGAAAAACTAGTTAACTAACCTAGTGCTTTTCTTGTCTAAAGAGAAAGGTCTAAGTTATTTTTTTTGAATAATTAGAACCTGATGAGCGAAATAAAGTTAATTCTGATCTTTATTTTGGTCTTATCGAAATAAGCGATTGTATGTGTCCAATCGGTTTAACAAGGGAACTAAGTTTCTTAGTCAATTTGTTAAAATATTAGGGAAAATTGCTTCGGGACATAGTTTTCCTTGATAACATATTAAAACTAATTACTTGTAGTTTCGGTTTTAATATTGGTTATCTAAAAGTGGTATGTGAAACCTTCGTGCTTAACTCTTATAGGTTGTTTACAAGTCTTTTAGATCTGTAAAATCCTTTCGGTTTGACCTGTATTTGCTCGAAACTTTGTCATTTTGTGACAAAAAGGGGGAGAAATATATGGACTAAACAAGTAATTTGCAATCACTAAGCAAATGACAATTGTGCTTAAACGTTATATCTAACGAAAGAGTAAAGCATTGACTAAGGGGGAGAAACATATCATATTACTGTGTAGTTATTCTGTACTACAAAAGTGGAATAACAAAGATGTTCAGATTGAATATCTACCTATCTTACCTTTAGGGGGAGTATAAGCTTTGTTATTCAGATGTCAATAGTGGCATTTACTGATTGAATATATGCAGGTTATTGTGCTGTTGAAACTTGGAATCAAGCGTATGTATAATGAATTCTTGTAATTTTTTTATCCATATGTATTAAGAGTTTTGTCACTAAAATTGACAAAGGGGGAGATTTTTAGAGCATAGCTCGGTTGAATCCACCAAGCGTTGGTATGTCAAGTTTGGTTGTCATATTTTAGTGAATCAAAACTTATCTAAGAGTCGCTTGATTATGTACTAGAGACAACTTCGTTTAGGTTAGACTAGAAAGTCTAGGAATGTTGAGACATACAAGTATTACTCGAAGACCTGAAGAACGTGAAGAAGTAACGAGCTACAACGACGACATCATCCTTCCTCTTGAGGTTAGTAATATTGACTTGAACTGTTTCATTCCTAACGTATCTTTCAAGTCATGTTATATTGAAAACATAACTGCGAAGCTGTGTATGGATATATTACTTTAGTAGTGAGACATGATCACATGATCATAGTATTAGGGAATTAGACTACGAAGTATAATGCTTATCTTTTGAACTTCGTAGATATGACATCGACATAATCTTATGAATGCTGTTATGGTTATGTGAATGAGTAAAGGTCAAGATTTTATCCTAGGAAATAATGTTTTTCATTTGTTTAAAGGAAGTACATTCATGAACTTGTTTTATGAATCGAAATGGAAATCGCTAGGCTTATTGGTATGGCTATTCATTGCAAATCTTTAGATTACCAATATGTTTGAGATGGTAGAACCGACCGTAACTTGGTACAACTAATCACAATGCCTGACTTATGATTTTGGTATGACTAGTTTTGATTAATTAGTGTAACCGATCCTAAGTAATCACCTGAGATGGTATGATCGATATTTGTAATTGGTATGACCGATCCTAGTAATTGGTGTTACCGATCACAGAGAAGTTGTGTAATCGATACTTGTAATTGGTTTAACCGTTCCTGGTAATTGGTGTACCCGATCCTGGTAATTGGTGTAACCGATCCTGGTAATTGGTGTAACCGATCCTAAGCAATACCATGTGTATATGGTAACCGGTCCTGGTAATTGATGCAACCGATCCTGGTAACTTATGTAACCAGTCCTGGTAACTTGTGTGACCGATCACAAGTGCTTCCGTATGAGGGTTTCACCGATCCTAGTGATTGGTAGAACCGATTGATCCCATGGATGTGATTTGATATTTGATCAATCACATAGTTGTCTTGGAATACAGATGAACCAATTTTAAACTTGTTTGGAAGTGTGGTATAATCGATTCCAAGATTGTAAAAATGAAAGAGGATTTACAAAGGAGAGATGTCAACATTCTTTGAACACGAACAATAACTCTTATCTTTTATTGTTCAAAGATATTCCTTAATACTCAAGGAGATCCTGTTCCGAAATAAATTAAGAATCTTTTAATTAAGGTTATTAGTTTTATATGCTTTAATTACCAGCAATTAAATGCATATCTCTAGAGAATAAAAATTAGTAATGTACATTTACTAATTGGAGATTTTCTATTGAGAGATTTCGGGAAATATTGGACAAAGCATTTACTGGAATTGTGAAAACCGAATGCGCATTTATTGCATATCTTGAGAATACTTTCGATTTTGGAAATTCCTTAGTGTCCAAACATCCATGGTCTATAAATACCTAAGTTTGCATTTCTAGCAAACTATCCTAAGAGCCAGGAAAACTTCATCTTTTGGTTGTTTATGGTGGAGCCGTCTAATCGGAGAGGAAAGTACCCTAATTAGGCGAAATCTCTTACAACCGCTCGTTTAAAGACTTCTGTGGGATCAAGAAGCTCTACGAGTATCGTTGGTGGGAAACTAGATAATTGCAGTGTTATTAGTTTTCGATTGATTTGATTGACTAACTGTTGTTGAAACTTTGACTGCACCTAGTTTGTTTATTCTTGAGAATCTTCTCTTCTGATATAAGATTCACTCAAACTAGATCGAATTATCTACGGGATCTTTAGAAATGTTTGTAGATCTAAAGACATCTTGTGATAATCCATTGTTAACAGACTCCATTCTGTGCGTGATTGAACACAAGAGATTCAAGTGGTGTTGTGCAGGTTTTAATTGAAGATTAATGAAGATTTGAAGACGAATAAGATTTCTTATTGTTTCTCATATCTTTGTGTGTTGCACAAACCTTGATCGTCTGGGATCCAACTAGAATCGGATTTATTCGGTTGATTAGTTATGTGAGATCGGTAACGCCTAATAGTTCTCTTTAGATCTATTTTAATTGATACAAATCTAAATCTTATTACTTAGGTAATAGAGATTAAATTGATCTAACCATGCAAAGGAGTTTATTAGCTTTAACGGAAGAGCCTTTGCATATGACTTGAGATATCTTTATCTTAAAGAATCAATAAAGTTGCTACAAACAGATTTGTTGTTCCTTTATTGTTTGGAATACGATCCAAAGGAATTGTTCCAGTGCGTGCACTCTTCGAAGTTGGAAGCGCAGGGATACTGAGGAAACTAAGTGAACTAGGGGTAGTTTCATTGTCTCGAATATACGAAGTTGGTTTAGATTTTGTATAGCGGCTTAATTCTAAGAGTATTCAATTCTGGACTAGGTCCCGGGTTTTTTTTGCATTTGCAGTTTCCTCGTTAACAAAATCTTGCTGTGTCTTTTACTTTTCTATTTCCGTAATTATAATTATTTATTATAATTAGAAGTAAAATACAGAAACGTTAACTCCGCTTGACTTGATAGTGATCCTATAGAGTTTGGTTAAGTCCGAACCTATTATCAAGTAATCACACTTTGGTAATCGTATTGTCTCGATCTCGTATCCATAGACAATCACACAAAGTGTGAATACTGATTTGTAGTATTGTCTTGACTTTGTCCATAGACAATCACTTTCGGTAAGAGGATTTATAGGTGGATAAATTAAAGATTGTGGTGTATTTGGGTACCCTCGTCTTTTCACATTTCTTTTTCTCCGTTTGTGATTTAAAATGGGTCTTTTATCTAGTGATTCTTCATGATCTTATTTTGATGCATGTACGTCTTGTGGATGTTTCAGTCGGTTTTGAGTAGTTTTGCATTTATCTTCTTCGTTTGTGGTTGCAATCTGCGAGTTTTGATACTTATGCTACGATTGTGTCAACCCTGAATATTGATCATATCTTCCCATCGGCCATTGTCAGTCGCATATGACAAAGAAGAAACCTGTGCATAAGGAACCGGAGGCTAGGTCTGCACCTCAACCCTCATCGCGTTTTGCTTATCCCGATGCTACCCCCTCTCCTTCGCCCCCTATTTCTCCAGAGTTGCCTACTCAAGCGGAGCAACCTGAGTGTCCTGAACTACCTGCTGAGGATCTTCTACCTCCACCTATTTATGAACTGTTGAGGCTGCACCTAGATTCAAAGGATAGCTATCGTCATTGGTCTATATAGCTCAGATCAAGAAAACTTATCGTCTGGATAAGTTTGAGATCTCTTTTCTTGATGGGCATGATGTTCTTATGGAGTCGATGATTCAGTCATTTCCTTATGATGAAAACAACCCGCTGATTAGCGTAGGTCAGTTGGTTTCTGGTCTGCTTCTCCCTTTATTCAACAGGAGTGATCCCTTCTACTAAAATGTGCTCTCTTCCCGAGATGATCATGCTAACAAGACTTGTGTTCGGGGTGTTATGCAATATACCGGGAATTTCTTGCATGTGCTTTATGAGTGTTGGCGTCGGAGTAAGGGTAAGACTAGTTTCAAGTCTTACAAGCCTTTCGCTGATGGGAGGTTTCGAAAGGAGGATTATACTCCTCAAAATATCAACCGTACCTACGCTGATTCTGTTCAACGAAGCAATCTTCTGCCTTGGAGTGTTGGTCCGTGTCGTATTTATGTTACAGCGAAGGACATCAAGAATGGTGATACCCTTCGATTGTTGGAAGAGATTGACAGGAATGGTTTCATCGTAGTCCCTTACACCGAGGATATCATTCTTCCTATTGAGGAACGTCTTCGACAAGATCATGATTATAGGTGGATGCTGAATCCTATCAGGATAAAAGGTCCCTGGGCTCGTGGTTTTACCACAACAGATCCTTCTGTTCCTCGTGCTTCCTCCTCTTTGCCACCTAAGTATGATGATTACAAGCCTGGGTTTTTAACCCTCATGTTTATACTGAGGTACCTTCGTATTCTTTATCTTTTCTATTTTCCTGTTTTTAATTATTTTTCTGATACCTTAGTGGATTTTTAGGCTGTTCCTGCGTCTTCGGTTGGTACCCGCGGTTCTGAGGGTACATACATAAGTCTGCGTACTCGTAAAAGGAAAGCCAAGACTTAGACTCGCGTGCCTGAAGTTTCTTTTTTGCCCGAGGGGGTAAGAATTGTTGTCTTAATATACTTAATATTTTACGTATTATGCCCCTAATGCTTACCCATCTTGTGGCTTTACAGCGTTCAATAAAAAAGGGTAAAGGACCTTCGGTCGTGGTTGAAGTGAACAAATCTGATGAGGATATTGAGGATACCGCAGAGAGTCCATGACATGGAGGTACATTTTGAGAAGGTCCCTAAAAATGTTGATGAGTCAGGTGGTGATAGTCTTCAAGATAACGTGGACCGTTTTCAAGATGATTCTCTTATGACTGAGCCTACTGCAGAGTGTGTTCCGAAGACGGTATCTTCGGCTGTGCCTCTCTCGATTGTTATGCAACCTTTTTCATCTGCCGGTACCATGGTGGTTTCTACTTTTGCTGGTACTGCTTCTGCGGAGGTGGAAACTCCACAGTGTTCTGGTTCATTCTCCAGACTTCCTTCAGCTGCCCCCGGCTCAGTCTCTAGTGCTAAGGCTGCTTCTCAAGATAAGATGGTGTCTATTTCTCTGAAGGAATTTTCTTTCAACGTAGCTTCCCCTGCGCTTGGTAGTTCGCAATCTGTTTCCACTGCCTCTGCTAGCAAGTCTACTATCATGCCCCCTTCATCTCCCGACTGGGATGGGCTCAATGCTCTTAAAGCAGCTGGAGATATGGAGCTTCAAGAAGGTTCGGAGAAGGCGCCTTTGGTAGGCCAGACTTATGCATCAGTTGCCCCGATCGTACCTTTGTTTGATGATACACTCCGCAACCCTGTGAGTCAACCCTTGGGTGCTTCGCCCCGTGTTGGTTTTGTTGGTTCGTCTTCAAATGTTCCTCTAGACGAAGATATGTTTATTGGTGGCCAAGCTTCTGGGAGTGCCGACGAAGCTCTGTTCAAGGTAATTATTCGATATTCAAAGAGTCCCTTTTTCCCCATTCTTGACGCTTATCAGTCTGAGATTTCTCTGGAGGCTGCTAGCAAGATGAATACTTTGATGAGCCATTTCAATATGACCAAAGACTTGTTCTTGGATCCTGACTACTTTCGTGCTTGCCAAGGCTTTGGGAGCCGCGAATGGGTAGTCTTCAGGAGATGGAAACTTTCATGGATAGCTACGTGGAGTTTTTGCCCTGCTTAGCTATGGTTTCAGTGAGGATTTCTTATATTCTTATTTCCTTATACATTTTCTTCTTGTTGATCTGTTCATGACCCTTTTGTTTGTTGTTTTTCAGACTATTCATCAGATGGACGTTAGTTATGTGTTGTTCAAGTTCTACAAGGCCAAGGATACTCAACTAGGTGTGTTGTTGGAACAAGCTCGCCAGGAACGTGACTTAGTGGCTGCTCAACTTAATGCCCCTGGTCATCAGCCAGGTCCTCTCAGGGTTGCTTCGTCTAAGAAGGTGTCACGTTTGAATTCTGAATTGAAGATGGCTCACTTGGCCCTAAAAGCCTGTGTTATTGCTTTGGGAAAGGCTCATGAGGAACGCGATGCAACTGAAAAAGTTTGTTATGAGGCGGATTCTTCTTTTTCCAAGGGAACCTCTACTATAACAGGTAAGCTTCGTGTTCCTCCTTTCGTGCTTTCATTTGCTTACATAGTCGTATTCTGAGGTACCCTACTCGTACCAGAGGGAGGCTCCAGCTAGGTATGTAATCTTCGTAAGCAAGTGTCAAGACTTGAGTCCGATGTTTGGTATTATCAGAAGAAATCGGATATATTTTTGAGCCTTGGTGTCCATGATCAAGCGCAATTGATCTTGTCTCCGCACATAATGTGGACTTAGTTAAGAGTATGGACCATGTTCGAGAAGATACTGCTAAGGCCCTTAAGTGGAAAGAAAACTTGATTGCGAAGCAAAAGGCTAATATAATTTTGTTAGAGAAACGTGTGGCGGCTCAAGAGATAATTCGTAAATGCACGCATGCTGATTTTGAGGAGGCGTGCTCTTCCTCTGCAAGGGTTACCGCGGAACGTAATGTCCTGCAGCTAGAGGTCCAGGCCCTTAAAGAGAAACTTGCGATGGGTACTTCGTCCTCTGCTTTTATGTCTTATACCTCCCTTTTCTAGGAGAACAGAAGAATCTGAAGATCTTAACCGAACCCTCTCTTCGGAAAATGCTTCTCCGAGGCTTGACCTTAGTGAGCTCGAAATAGAATATGAGAAATAGTTGAGGAATTTAGTGCTAGTGATGCTCAACATGCTGAAGCGGAGCATAGCTTAGAAAATTCTCTTGCCCATGCCGGAGGTAGTACATAAATATTTTTCCAGGCCCTTTTCTTTGATTCCGAAGGTTATAATTTCTTACTAGCTTGTTGTTTTACAGATTTTCAGGAGCAGATGGCTGGCTTGAATGCTAAGGTTCACAATCTTACTGGACAGCTTGAGAAGAAGGAAAAGCTTCTGTATGATCATCGTGAAGCCGTTAGATCTGTCAATTTCCGTGTTGCTGCTTTGGATGAGGATAACCTTCGCCTGAGGAACTCTCTCTCCGAACAACGTCTTAAGGCTGCTCAGGATCTGGAGGCTCGTAATAATGAGTTGAAGCAGTTTTACGAAGAAGCAACCAAAAAGCAGATTGATGATGCCTTTGAGCAAGAAGAGAGACAAGTTCCTGGGGTTCGCTTTCCCCGCCTCTTGTACCTTTGATGTTGATGTCTTTGTTTCAATCATATTTTCTTTATTTGCACGTAGGTAGGATTTCCTGTTTTCAGCTTTGTAACTCCTCGGCGGAGGTACTCCTTTGACTGAGATGTATTTCTCTTTTGTTGGTTTGTATTTTGTGTTTGTTTCCTCAACTACTCTTATAGGTTTCCTGTTCGGACAAACCTTCGTGTTGCAATTCCAAATTGTTGTAATGGAAAATTTTCTTTCGGCTACGAGTGCTTCGTGTCTTTCTTCTGCAAATTATATACATGTGAGAATTCTTAATACAAGTTAGTAGCGTTTTGTGCTTGCAACTGAGGCCCTTTCTTGCCTTAGTTTGGAACATTCATCATCCTACCAAGCTATCCTTTGGCCATAAGGTAGTTGGTGGTGTGGTTCCGATGAGTGGTGTAACATATTCATTGTAAACCTCCCCGTGGTCAGCCTAAAGGCTGCTTCGCTTCGATAGGGGTATCTCTTTAGTGAATATCTTATATTACTCTTATGCCCCTTCCTTCGGACTGCAGTACTGGGGATCCGAGATGACATTTGCGCATTTTGCCTTGCCCATACCCTTGTTTTGCCATCAGTGGCGAAGGGTGTATATTAATCCTTCTTTATTTATATACATAGATCCCTTGGGTTAAATTGTCCCAAAGACGTAGCGAGACTCGTTTTAAAGTTATGCAAATACTTTCTCATTGAGGCTTGGTGTGCCTCATTCCAGAGATTGAAACATACTAAGCTGCTACGCGTACCCTTCTTCTTCTGGTTTCCTACGGGTAGTATTTTTTGAAGTAAGTTGCATTCCAGGGGTGTTGTAGTACGCTCCTTCTACCGTATGTAGATAGTATGCCCCTTTGCCAGCAATGTCGTGGATGGTGTAAGGTCCGTCCCACACAGGTGCGAACTTGCCCCATTCTTTCTTCTTTTGATAAGGTGGGATTTATCGAAGGACATATTCTTCTACTACAAAGTTTCGTGGGATGACCTTCTTGTTGTATTCCCTGGCTAACCTTTGTTGGTAGTTTACCATTCTTTGAAGTGTTATCTCTCTCATTTCTTCTAAGTCATCTAATTTTCCCAACATTAAATCAATTGTGAGTTTCTTCTCCCAAGACTGTGTTTTAGTAGTGAGAAGGATGATCTCAGTTGGGAGCACGGCTTCGGCTCCATAGGTGAGTAAGAAAGGAATTTCTCCCGTAGCTAATCTTCGGGTTGTTCTGTATGCCCAAAGGGTGTTGTGTAGTTGCTCGCAACATATGACCTTATGATCTTCTAGCATTTCCTTGAGGTTAATTGCTATTGTCTTATTTGTAGCCTCCATTGCTCGTTGCTCCGAGGGTATATTAGTGTAGATTTATTCTTTTGTATGTTGAAGGCGTCAAATAACATGTTGATGTTCTTCCCTTGTAACCGCTTTCCATTCTCGGAAACTATGGCCGCAGGTATTCCGAACCTGCATATGATCTGCTCAAACATAAATTTGAAGACATCTTTGTCACGAATGTGTGCTAACGGTGCGACCTTTACTTATTTTGTAAAGTAGTCTGTATCTACGATTAGGAACCTCCTTTTTTGTGTATCTTCCACCAAGAGTCCCACAATGTCTACTCCCCATTGGACGAAATGCCACGGGATAACTACTGAATTGAGCTCAATAGAAGGAGCCCTTATCTTTTTTGCGAAACGTTGGCATTCCTCACTTTGCTAGATGTAAAGAGTCTTCATCCATGTAAGGCCAAAAGTAGCCCTGCATATTTGCTTTTATTGCTAAGGAGCGTTTGCCACTGTGGTTTCCTGCGTCCCTGTAGTGGATTTCTTTTAGGATCTTCTTCCCTTCTTTCCGTGATAGGCATCGTAATAATGGTCCCAGAAAAGATCTTTTGAATAAAATTCCATCGCGTAATTCGTACATTGAAGCTTTTGACATGATTTTTTTAGACCCCTTGTTGTTTGGAGGTAAAATGCCTTCTTCGAGGTACTGATGGATTGGGAGCCTCCAATCGTCCTCTGGTGCGTTGTCTTCACCTACTTTGGACGTAGGTCCATGATCTTTTCGGGGTGTTCGTTTACCCCTAACTGCTAGAGTCGCAGCCTCTTCCTCTGTCAAGTCTGTTTTTCCAATGGAGGGTTCGTATAGCCTCCCAATTTTTACTACGTCGGCCTTCTTGTCTCATAGCATCGAGGAGATGTAAGCTAAGGCATCCGTGTGGCGGTTGTCCTTTCTAAAAAGATGTCTGAATATTACCTTCGGAATGTGGGTTGCATGTTCTTGAGCAAGCCGTAGGTATGCCGTTAGGATTGGGTCCAAAGTTTGGTATTTGAGTTCAATCTGCCGTATGACTAAGTGAGAGTCGCTTGTCAGAAGGATGTCCGTTAGACCCAGTTCTTTTGCAAGTCGTAAGGCGTGTATAACAGCTTCGTATTCCACGATATTGTTGGTATACTCTACAAATTCCAATCTTTCCCCTGTTGGTATGGTGATGACTATACCTATTCCGGCACCTTCTTTGTTAAAAGATTCGTCTACAAATTTTTCCCACCTTCACAGGTTCTGAGGTTCCAAGATATCCTTAGGGTCCTCCTGCTCTTCTTCCATTCAGGGGATATCATCTACTTCCTCCTCGTCTTTCAAAGGTAGGTCAGCTAAGAAATCTGCTAACTTGTTTCAAATATGATTTGGAACTGTTTGATATGATTATTCCATTTGGCCACTCTTCCCAATCTTTCGGTGTTATCCAGAATTTGTCCTATTTGAGCCTTAGTTAAGACTCGTATTGTATGAGCATCAAAGTAGGTCCTCAGCTTCTGGGTAGCGAATACCAGAGAAAAAATAATCTGCTTTATTTTGGTGTAGTTCTTCTCGGCTGAGCTGAGGGACTTGTTGATGTAGTAAATCGGTTTTTTTCCCGAGCCTGCGTTTGTACCAGTACTGCGCCAATGGCATTGCTAGTAGCTTCAAAATACAGGGTTAACACCTCACCCGGCTCTGGTTTTTTAAGGATAACTAATGATGCCAGGTATTCCTTTATCTTCTGGAAAGCCTGCTCACACCCTGTGGTCCACATGAAACGACTGCCCTTCTTTAACACGTCGAAGAAGGCTTTGCATTTGTCGGATGATCGGGCAATGAACCTGCCCATGGCCGCTAGCATTCCGTTTCACTTTTGGACCTTTTTTTAAAGTTCGTGGTGATGGCATTTCCATAACTGCTCGTACCTTCGCAGGATTTACCTCGATTCCTCTTTTGGTTACTAGGTATCCATAGAACTTCCCTGAGGTTACTCCGAAGGTGCATTTTTCTGGATTGACCTTCATGGGACAATTTATCATAGCCTTAGAGATTTATTTTAAGTCGTCTAGGTGGTTCTTGGCTTGTTTTCTTTTTACCAACATATCGTCAACGTAGACCTCCAAAATCTTTCATATCTATTGTTTAAAGATCTTGTCTGCCAACCTTTGGTATGTTGCCCCTGTGTTTCTAAACCCAAAAGGCATCCTAGTGTAACTGTAAAGGCCGCGTGGGGTAAAGAAAGCCTTGTGCTCCTGATCCTCCTCAGCCAAAGCGATCTGGTTATACCCGGAGTAGTCGTCCATAAAAAAGAGTCTTTCATGCCCTTCTATAGCATTGACCAGTTGGTCTATGTTGGGTAATGGGTAGCTGTCCTTTGGACATGCCTTATTCAATTTTACGAAGTATATGCATATGCGTACCCCTCCGTTCTTTTTTGGTACGATTACCGTGTTTGATACCAAGTGGGATATTTAGCTTCTTTTATGAATCCTACTTTTAAACGCTTTTGTAGTTCTTTTTCTACGGCTTCATGGTAGACCTCTGCTACCTTCTTAACGCGTTGTCTGAACGGTTTCTCCCTGGTTTTATCCTGAGGTGCTGTCACACCACCTCAGGGTCAATTCCTGGCATATCTTCAATTTTCCATGCGAGGATATCTGCATACTCTTTGAGCAGCTCCTGCAGTTTCACTTCCTCTTCCTCTTCTAGTAGCGTACCAATATTTATCATCTTTGGGTATTCTGAGGACCCTATGTTGATCTTTTTCATTGGTTCTACTGGTGTGAACGTTCGCCTTGGAGGTTGGAGAGGAGTGACCTTCTGTAATTGCTATTTGGCTGATGTTTCCACAGGGATAGCTGTGGAGGTGCTGGTTTCGTTTCCCTCAGTGGTGATTATTGCATTGGGGGCTTCGTATTTTCTGTCTTTAGCATCCTCCCATTTTCTTTTGCTGTCTTTTTGTTGGGTAGCCAAACGTTCTTCGTTCAGCCTTACTTCTGCTGACTTGCACATTCTCACATCTTGCTGATCTCCCTTGATTTCGATTTCACCAATGGGTGTTGGAAAACGAAGGTACTGGTGGTATGTTGAAGCAATTCCTCGAAGTCGATGGACCCATAGTCTCCCTATGATCACGTTGTAGGGTGATGGTGCATCGACTACGCATAATCTGGTATTTGTTATCATCGGACCTACTCTGACCTGCAAAACATTTTCTCCCTTTGGCCTAGATTGTGCAGGCGGATGAATGCATTTGCTCATCATTTAGGCCCATCCTTTGGAATGGTTCATAAAACAAAACATTTAATGAGCTTTCCCCGTCTATGAAAACCTTCGTTACATTCCATCCGTGGATAGGAAGTGTGATCACTACTTCATTATGTATCTTAACTTCTTGGTTAATGTGTTTTGCTGAAAATGTCAGCGAGGTTGCCATCTAATCCTCCCATACATTGGTAGAAGGTCCTGTGAGCTTGAATACTTCATGGAATTCAATTTTCCTTCGGTTGTGTGCTAGCTCAAGAATGTCACCAGGTAGCGAGGACGGGGGTTTGTCCGAATAGGTGATCATATTTAGAAATTTCCTATCCTTGGGTAATTGAACCCTTTTTTGGGGTGGTGCCAAAGTTGTTGCTGGTAGCTGGATATATTCTTTGATCTTACCTTCGTCAATAATCCTTTGGATGGCATGCCTTAGGTTCTTGCAAATCTCCGTTGTGTGTCCGTAGTACTGATGATATTTGCAGTAGTCCTTGGACTCCTTTGTTCTTTCCTGGAAGTCAGGTTTTTCTTCTTCTTTTCTCAAAATCGGAGTAACGTTTGTGTTGAGATTTGTGAAGACCTTGTATGTGAAGTCTTTCCTTAACTTCCCGTCCCCGTACCTTGGTCTTTTATCCTTTGGCCCAGATCTACCTGCTCCGTCCCCACTTCTCTTGTTGGACTCGGGAACTGGCTCTAGTGAATTTGTTCTTTGCACTGGTGAGGTCCCTTTGATCTAAGCCCATGGGTTATCTTTCTGAATCTCCTCTAATATGATGAATCGTTCTTGAATGACCCGTAGCTCCCCTTTGGATTCGATGTTTCGGTTGTGGAGTTTTACGAAGATGGCAGATGTTCTGTCCAAACCATATTTTTAGCAATTAATGCTGATCTCGGGGTTAACTTTTTCGATTGCTTGACATATCTGCTTCCACCTTTCAGTGTACTGCTGCAATGCTTCCCTTGGGACGATGGCTAAAGAGAATATACGATTTAAACCAGCCTTCGTTGTCTTCTTATACATGTACGTTTCCAAGAATACGCTTGATAGCTAATCAAACGAATCTATGAAGTTCACTAGAAAGTTATCGAACCAGACTAGTGCGGATCCTTTCAGACTTGCTGGGGAAAAAAACTGCATAAAACAGCCTCATCCTTTTCCCAATGGGCTAAGACACAGGTATAATATCTTAGATGTGCAGCAGGGTCAGCTGTACCATCGTACTGTTGGAACGCAGGTAAAGGACATTTGGAGGGAATAGGTTCGTTTAGAAGGTAAGCTGTCAACGGAGATGTATTGGCCTCCTAAAGTACTTCCTCTAGGCATGTTCATGCGTAGCCCGTCTTTAGGTTCTGGATTTATTTTTTCATCTGTTCCACGTGTTCCATTACCATTTATACTTTGCTTGATCCCCTGGACACTACCTCTGTGTAATATGACTGCGTTGGCTGATAACTAAGGTCATCCTCAGTGTGATCGATTCTTTCCCCTCTAACATGGTGTGGTCTGTGGGGACGAAGGTACCTTATTTTAGTTCCTGAAAGTGCCTCCCGATCATGCCTTCGCTGAGAAGGTATGCACGGGATCCTTCGACTTGTCCTTCTTACTAGTTCTTCAAATGTTGGTTCTCTTGATCCATGGCTAGTATGGCATCGTCTTAATCCTTGTTGCGTTGCAACAATGCTGCTAGTCGAGCTACCAACTGTGATTTATTTGAGGCTCTCCCCCTTGGGGTGTGGTGTCGACAGGATTCTGGGAATCCTCTGCCGCAATCTCTATGATCGGGGCATCAGGGTCCACCAATAGTGTTAGGTTTCCCAACCCACCCATGGTACTGGGGATGGGTGGTACACAGCCTTCGTTAGTAGCAGGAGGCTGTGTAACAGTTGCAGGTTGGTGTCAAGGCATCGCATAAAGTGGTTGGACTCCTAATGTTTGGCTCATTCCTTCTGTACAAACAGGTGGTGATGTTGCTCCTATTTTTCGTGCTGCTTCACTCATAACATCCCCAGCTTCGTTCCTCATGTTGGTGCGTGCTAAGGTTTGGGACCTCCCTCGTGTGATAGCAGGCCTTGAGCTCGATGGTATGTCACTTGGTTTGTCCATTTCTTTGCGAATATTGTCCAGCACACAGAAAAGACAAGTATGGTATGTTGTGTATACCTTTCTCGGAGCAGCTACTGACTTTGTCCGCGGAGATGGTGCCGCAACTTTTCTGAGTTCGAATTTAATAGAACTGTCCAATCATTGGGATTTAGCTCATAAATGACCCTCGGGTGGGAAAAAGATGCAAGATGGTGAAATATTTTGGAAAATGTGTCGCTTTTCAAAGATTCCTGGTTTTGAAACAAAACTAGAATAAAACACGTTTAAATGCAGCGGTGATTCCCTGGTAATCAGAGGTGCTCAGATCTAGAGGATAGGTGCGTGCAAAATAAACCTTCATCAAAATAACCTTTAGGTTTCTAGGAGCAACCTTTTTTGATCAGTTTGTGGATCTGTGAGTAATCAAGATTCTTGAATGTTAAGACCTCAAAAAACTTGTAGAAGAAAGATGACTCCTCACTAGGAAGTGAGATCAATCTCTCCTAGTCTTAGATCCGACCTTATAAAGAAGATCTTAGCAAAAAACAAAGATGAAATAGCGAAAAAGTACAACTTTTAAGCCTGTATTCTAGCGTCATACTGTGACTACTATTTTTCCGGATAGTCTACGTATTATAATCTACTCAGGTGATCTTGTGAAACTAAATATAGATACCTCGGCAGAGTAGACATGCAAGAAATAAAAGGTATGTTCGCAATGCAGTTAGTAATAATAATAAAGTTCAACTAGCAACCAAAATAATAATAAAGTAAGTGCAGCTAAGTTAACAATCAACACACGAGATTACGTGGTTCAACTTTCGCCTACATCCAAGGGGTAATGAGTAGTGATTGTTGTTAAGGTTTGAGTGTGGTTACAATCTCTTTAATGCTAGAAGGAGAATGAAGTAAATCCAAATGGTAGTACAAGAACACAATATCAAGGTATTCAATACCGGTATAACCTATATCTAGTTCTCCCTATCAGTAATTGCGTGTCCCTTCTTTGGAGAAGAGGCTCAATATTTATAGCGCCTTCTTAATCAGGGACATCTTTGCTGTCTTCAACGCCATCGAGATCTGATGGTCTTTGGTAAATTGATAGACGCATTTATGTGTCTATTTTCATCTCTATTGTGTATATTATTTTGTACCCATTTTTGTACTTATTTTGGTATTTTATCTCTTTGTAGGTGTTT
>JAJJMB010015994.1:2982156-3012349 GCA_023531105.1 Papaver atlanticum
ATTGGCTCGAAAAGTTGATAAATGCAACCCAAGGGACGAGTGTTATGGGGACTCCAGCAACGGATAAGGGGTAACCTTTCCCCTTCACGTTCAAATTCTGAATTTGGGCGGGAAAATATAAACACATTCCTGGCAGTTTTGGTGATCGTGATTTGGAGGAGTTTGAGGTCGACTAAACCTCTGATTTTCATAGGGTAGACTCCTTATGGTTCTAGGAATCTAACATGGGTGTTGAAATCGATTAAACTTGGCTCAATCGACGGATTTTTATCTCAACAGCAAAATAAGGAAAGTCACGTGTGTGACCTGTTTTAGGAAATTTTAGAGAGATTAAAGTGTTATAAACCTTCCCAAAGATTGGTATCTATCTAAGGAAGAGTTTAGAATCAAAAGGAAAGCTCAGAAACGCGTATAAATTCTAAAACAAGAAATTTCCGCAACTTTGCCATGAAGAGAAAGGAAGAGATTTTGGAAGATTTTGGAGAGATTTAATCGCTCATTTTGATATAAATAGATTGGTTGGGTCATATAGAAGGGGTGTCGAAAGTTAGGGAAAGTTTAGAACACGACAGAGCCGAGAAATCAAAGGTGCAGGAAACCGGATTCTGCTGCTGCTGCTGAAGAACACGAAGAACAGTCGCACAGAACAGTCGCAAAGAAGTATCGTTCTTCAACAACAGAACACAGTTATCGTTTATAAACAGCACTTCAATTGTAACGGTGACTTCTGTAACGACTATAAAGCGTTGCAGATTCGCTGTATTATTATTTCTCTTCAATAAAAACACTTTTTAAGCCATGAATCAATCTTTTGAGCATGTTTTTACCATGAGGAGCTAAACCCCAACACTGGGATGACGGAGGAAGCCATGTTTCACAATTGATGGTAATTATAATTGATTCTTTTGACTTTTTGCATTGCTTTTCAATCGATTTATGATTTTCGTTGATTATTTGTGATTTTGTTTGATAGTGTATGCTTAGTCTTAGAACTTTTGATGCACTATGCTTATGATTTACATCTAATGCTTTATAAAATCTACTTTTGGCAAAAGAATAGAGTCTATAAAAGAGCTAGTATTGTTATGAATCATCGTATGAACCAATTGATTGTGAAGTTTGGTGGAATCCTAAGTCCCAGTCTCTCGTAATATTGATATCATCTTTGTTTATTTGCTATTTTAATCGGAATATAAGTCTAGAATCGAGTCTTCACAAGTCCGAGTTTAACGAACTCTACTTATCACTTTTTACAACAACATAAAATCACATCATCAATCTTGTACCTTCGTTGGCAGCTGACCTCGTCCAATCAAAGGGTGCCACGTCATTGACTCCACGTGATAGAAGAACACACGTAAATCTTCTTTACCGTTGCATTTAATGCTGAGTCGACCTCTCAGTCGCCTCTGACGTGCAGACACCTCCACGTGCCTAGGTTATGTTCTACATCCTATCCATAACCGTTGATCTTCATCTACCTCGTGATGGGATAAAGTAACTTTAAGGATGTTTGGGTGTATCACGGACGCGTCAATACTGTTGGGCCCAATTCGCTACCTCTCTTTCGACCGATGAATGACCACCGCATGGACAACCATTATTTAGTATTCACATCTTCGATGTCATCGGTCCCTTCTTTTGAACACACGCAAATCTTCTTTACCGTTGCATTTAATGCTGAGTCGACCTCTCAGTCGCCTCTGACGTGCAGACACCTCCACGTGCCTAGGCTATGTTCTACATCCTATCCATAACCGTTGATCTTCATCTACCTCGTGTTGGGATAAAGTAACTTTAAGGATGTTTGGGTGTATCACGGACGCGTCAATACTGTTGGGCCCAATTCGCTACCTCTCTTTCGACCGATGAATGACCACCACATGGACAACCATTATTTAGTATTCACATCTTCGATGTCATCGGTCCCTTCTTTTGAATATGCAAGTGCGGATTCCATGGTTTTTCCCGATTGTTTCTCTCGGTTAATTAGTTGGTGCTCTTTTACTTTGGTTCTTGATTTTTTTATTTTTTATTTTGAAGCATGATATTTATTAATCTACTAAAGTGTTACATTAGGATAAATAAAACCCAAAAAGTCATCAATTACAGATGGATCGATAAGCCAAAAAACTTCAACAAGACAGTGGATCAGAGTGTGAGTAGCCGTCTCCTGAACTTTGGTTCTTGATGATAGCCAACCCTACTGGAATCCCCATTAATAATGAATGAAACTGGTGTTTATTTAAAAAAAAAAAAAAAAAAAAAAAAATTATTCATCTGTGTCCACTGATCGGTTTTTATCCTGGTCATATGGTCCACAAGTTAAGACACCTTTAAGATTCTTGAATCCCATGTGCCAAATTTAAAACACTAAATCCACAACAGCCTCCTTTAAAACATTAAATTCTCAGTGAGTGAGTGTACCTATTTTCCTCTCTTTCTCTTTCCTTTTTCCTCTCTTTCTCTTTAACCTGACCTAACAAAAACTTCTCCACCGGAGGCTCCTCCTCTGCTCAGATTGGCTCCTTTTGGAGCAGATCTGGGAAGGTCCCTTTCTTTTGGTGCTTTATTAGTTTGTAATCTTCTTTTTTCTTTCATTTTTAGTTCGGTTTGCGGCTTTGTAGTATTCTGTTCTGGCATCTTGTCTGGTTTTAGTTTTTCCTTTGTGGAATGGCTTTTCTGGATTGTCTTTTGGGGTTCTTTCAGTGTGTTGTATCAAGGGGTTGAAATAATTTTGAAGTGCGCGATTCTACTCTCCACGACGAGTTTCTCCGGCAAGTTAATGATGTTGAAGTTTCACAAGATCTATTTTTATCAACTAGAAAAGCCGGGTTTGTTGTGGATGATAAGTATCTCTTTGCGGTGATGAGTTGTGTTCGTTGGATTCAAAGAAACCTAAGCTTATCACATATTTCAGCGATTTTCTACAAGTACAAAGCAACACATGTTCTCTATTTGGCAGCAGGTTTTCCTAAGCTTTTCAGTTTGGGATTTCTACTTTCTGTTGGTGCGGATCGTATTTTTATTTGTTATGTTTTTAATTTCTGTTACCTAATTGTTACAGGTTGGGTTACTAACCTCGAAACAGTTAGATCTGTTTATGTTTTGTCTAGGCTTATGCAAATTTTTATTGTCTTTAGTCCCTGTAATCTTAGATCTTCTGATCCTTGTTCTAGGATGGATCTCTGGGTTTATTGTTTATTATCTGTTGGTTGTAATCCACAAGAGTAGTGTTGATCGTTGTCTTTTCCGGTGGGAAATAAAGTTGTGTCGTGTTCGACCAACTTTCTTTGTACCAGCTAATGAAGATGAGTATTTAGATGAGACTTTTGGTATCTCTTCTGTTGGAAGAGATTTCTTTCAGATGGTCATTATTAAAAAAGTTCTTCTCCTGAGCTGTGAATCAAGCTTCAACAATTCAAGTTCTCCCGTAAAGGCGGGTGTTGTTGTACTGTTACTGTTACGATTTGATGGTCCGATGGAGATTCTGGTCACGAGATTCGGGTTACAGGATGATTCGGGTTAGGGATTACTTTGTTTTAAGTCTTGTTCATTTCGGATACTTTGTGTAACTTCGGGGTTTTTCTCTGTTTTTTTATTTTTTTTAAAAAAAGTGTACCTACTTTCCTGCCTCATTCTAAAAGTAATTTCTTTCTCTCGTGCATTATTAGAAGTTTCGCTTTTGGGTTCTTTAAAATGTGTTGAAATTAGGCGATAGTGAAACTTCCACTCCAGGGACTTCGTGGTACATTTGACTGACCCCAATTTTTATATACGCGTTTTTGAGCTCCTTTACCACCTTCATTCTCTTTATATAAATCTTCCATTCCTTTCATTCTTCTGAACACCAATTCTATCAATCTCACTCACTCATTAGCAGCAACAGCAGTGACAATGGGTAGTCTTCCAGGAAACCTCGAAAGCCTATCGATATCTTCACAAAATCCACTTGACCCCGATGAATTCAGAAGGCAAGGTCACATGATTATTGATTTTCTTGCTGATTACTACAAAAACGTTGAGAGCTATCCGGTTAGGAGTCAAGTTGAACCTGGGTACTTGCGTAAACGACTACCAGAATCAGCTCCAAACAATTCTGAATCCATTGAAACCATTCTTCAAGATGTCACAAATGATATCATCCCTGGTCTTACTCATTGGCAGAGTCCAAATTACTTTGCTTATTTTCCTTCCGGTGGTTCCATTGCCGGTTTTCTTGGCGAAATGCTTAGCACTGGTTTTAATGTTGTGGGCTTCAACTGGATGTCTTCACCAGCTGCAACTGAGTTGGAGAGTATTGTTATGAATTGGCTCGGCCAGATGCTTACACTTCCCAAATCATTTCTCTTCTCGTCAGATGGGACTTCAGGGGGAGGAGGGGTTTTGCAAGGAACTACTTGTGAAGCCATTCTGTGTACACTAACGGCAGCAAGAGATAAAATGTTGAACAAAATTGGTAGAGAGAACATTAACAAGCTTGTTGTTTATGCTTCTGATCAAACTCATTGTGCACTACAAAAAGATGCTCAGATTAAGGGTATAAACCCAAAGAATTTCCGTGCAATCGCTACCTCAAAAGCTACTAACTTCGGGCTCTCTCCCAATTCACTTCAATCTACAATTCTTGCTGATATCGAATCCGGATTAGTTCCATTGTTTCTATGTGCTACAGTTGGTACGACTTCATAACCTGCAGTAGATCCTATTGGTCCACTCTGCGAGGTTGCAAAACTGTACGGTATCTGGGTTCATGTGGATGCAGCGTATGCTGGAAGTGCTTGTATCTGCCCAGAGTTCAGGCACTTCATTGACGGTGTGGAGGAGGCAGACTCATTTAGTCTAAATGCACACAAGTGGTTCTTCACTACTTTGGATTGTTGCTGTTTATGGGTGAAAGACTCAAGTTCCCTTGTCAAGGCATTGTCAACGAATCCAGAGTATCTAAAGAACAAAGCAACTGAATCAAAACAAGTCATCGATTACAAGGATTGGCAAATAGCTCTAAGCAGAAGATTTCGGTCGATGAAGCTTTGGTTAGTACTTCGCAGCTATGGAATTGCTAACTTGAGAACTTTCCTTAGGAGTCATGTCAAGATGGCTAAGGACTTATCGGTATGGATAACAGGTTTGAAATTGTGGTTCCTAGAACATTTGCCATGGTCTGTTTTCGCCTTAAACCAACTGCAATTTTCAAGCAAGCAATAGTTAAAGATGATGACATTGAAGCTGAAACAAATGAGATTAATGCAAAACTGCTTGAATCAGTCAATGCATCTGGCAAGATATATATGACTCATGCTGTTGTTGGAGGTGTGTACATGATTCGGTTTGCTGTAGGGGCAACACTGACAGAGGAACGACACGTGACTGGGGCATGGAAGGTGGTACAAGAGCATACAGATGCCATACTTGGTGCACTGGATGGAACTACTGTTCATGATATTGTTGGTTAATCAAGGTATAGAAACAAATAACAGACTTGGAAGGAAAACTTTATTATGTTTTAAACCAACATCAATTATTCGTTTAATATTTATGATTTTTTTGTACAATCTTGTATAAGACAATTCAGTTCAACACAATTATTATATTTTTGTTTGCCAGATGACTGACTTGCAGTATTGTTTATCGGTCCTTCGGTTATAATTTTTTATCTGTGCCTGATAGTTCAAAAGAAATCTTTGTCGAGTGAATATCTATCCTTTGATATGTATCTGGCCTACTACACTAATACATATAGCTAACCGATTCTATACTTTTCCGCACCTAAACCTACTGAGAGAGTCTATATCTTGTGAACACTGCAACCCGCAGCTTCAGATGTCAGACTCTCTTTCCATCTCTCGAATTCAGATCCACCAAATACTAACTGCTTAATTCCAAAATGACTGTTTAGAAGAAGAAAAGCAAGTTATATCAAGTTCAAAGATATTCCGTAAACCAATACACTGAAAAGCCTGGCATTATAATAATTGTCGACCTATTTTATGATATCATAGCAGAAACAGAAGGTAGTTAGGAATTATCCTCAGAGCTTATCTGGGATAAGGCATTTATCAAGACATCTAGAAGCAATCGTTCACTGATACCAATATCCATCCTGCGGTACAAATCAGTACAGTAGTAATAAAATTTCAGGGAAGCTCAATGATTGTTCAGATGCTATACCTAAAAGCATGAGCTAGAAAGATGAAAACAATTCGTAAAGGATATCAAAAGGTAAGAGTCATACCAATGCGTGCTACATTATCTTGAACCTCAAAGTCCCCAATGTTGTAAAATGTGGTTGGTGACACTATTGCTCCTCGAATTGCATTGTAAGTTGGCGTTTTATCCATGGGAGATTGTGACAACTGCAAGTATCAAAAAGGCAATTATTTAAGGTTGTAATGTCCACAGACTCCACACTATAAGAAAGAACAAGCACATAAATTAATGCAGGAGATAGTAACAGGAGATAATAACCAAAAAGAAATGGTCAACTGAGCGTCTGAAGCAAAAGCTACCTGCATGTTCATGGAATTGCATCCACCAAGGCGTCCAATGATGTGCCATGATCTAATTGTCTGTGTACAAATCATAACTGCATTACTGCTGAACTTTATCTCAAGGTAAGTCAATATCAAGCATAATGGATCCACTTACGCAAATTAAGGAAACATCACTTGGTAGAGGAGCATTGTAGAATTCAAACCAAATGTAAGAGCTTGAAAAATCAAATCTGGCACATAACAGCCGTGAAAGTATGTTAATGAAATGGAAACAGTAAAGATATGTTTGATAAATTCTTAAGAGAACCGATAAAACAAGAGTGCACGCACGCCAATCAAGTCTAAATTTGCCATCGATTGAAAAATTGGAATGCAGAACAAGTGCCTGAACTTACCCATTGAACGTTACTTTCATGGGTACTGCAGAACCAGTTTTGGCCTGCGAGACTTTGTTTCTTTTCTTCCTTATTCTTTCCTTCACCTAGATACAAACAATTAAACAAGACCATGAAAACAAACAAAGAAGAACTTAGCCATTTCTGTATTCGAGTCTCTTAATCATGGAGAACCAAGAAATACTAAGCAAGTCAAAAACTACAAAAAATGATTTCAAGAGAAAGTGGATAGTTCATTGGGATAGCTTACACGAGATTGTGCGTTATCTGGGTTATCCAACAAATCGCCAAGAATTGCTGCGAACTCAGGGTCTCGATCATAATCTGTCTCTTCACCAGCCCCTGAACCTCCCATAAATTTAGGGTGGGGCGGAAACTTATCATTACTTATGTCATTATCATCATCAACGTCAAATGTTTCAATATCTATTGGAAACTCGTGGTTTTTACTTCTTTCAACTAAGAGAGATGTAGCTAACAAAGAAGAGTAACAGAACTAGTTGCGGAAAATTGGACTTGGCGGTTGCCTAACAAAATAAGCTTTGGACATGTTGCAGTGCAGAACAAGAGTTCAGGATAAGCATTGTTCTTGATTTCGCAACAATAATGGTTGGTTACTTGGTTGTATCACATAAGACATAAGACAGTACGAAAGCTTCACTTCTCACTCTTACTCTGCCTCTGTTGAAGTCTATCAAATGCAATGAATATCTGAAACATACGAATTATGTTGAGGCAATATTACAAACAATTCATATGCATAAACCCAAGTTTTTACAAGACCCCGCAAAATTTCATCAACGGCTTGACTAAACCGAAAGAAGATTATATAAAAAATGTCATATCATATAATTATGGCCAGAAGAAGAATAATGCAATTTGGGTTCGTTTAGAAAGGTTAGACAGAGAGAGAGAGTGAGAAAGAAAAAGAACAACTCCACGCAAACTCCCCCAAAACCCAAAACTACATGGTTGTTAATGGCGGTAACATACTAAGGGGAAGGTATCCAAATATCTGGGTTCTGGTACCCTCCGGTCCCTCCCCGGTAATATGGCACGGTGGCACCCCATTAGCAGTGGTGAATAGCATGGGATTTCAAAAAGGTTAAGAGTCTATTTCATAAAGTTAATAAAGAAAAATAAAATAAATATAATGAGAGACAATTTGGTACTTTTGATGGAAAAATTAAATTATATTAACTAGCAAATATTATACAATATAAAAAATATTAGAATAAATACTAGATTTTTGAATATTCAGCTACAATTGTGGGGACATATGCTGAAGACTTTTTATCATTGCTTCCTTTGCAATGAAAGGGAATTTTTTTTGCTCTAGCACTGCTACTGCATTTTTGAACTAGCAGATTGATAGTCGTCAGATATCGTAGATGTGACGTTATCTAACTCACGGGTTAACTATGGTTAACTCAACGATGAAGCTCTTTTTTTTTCTTCAAAGTTCTAATTTTAATTTGTTGATTCTTGTCTGCTATAACTTCATAGAGCAAAAATTTTATAGGTATGTATGAATATGACCGTCTATCTAATTGAAATTGAAAACAAAAATAGAAAAATCTTTCAACATAACCCATGAACCCCAAAACCTTGCAGCTTGAGGACTAATGGGAAGAACTCTGTTTTGAAAACTTGGCTTCTGATCAAGGAAGGGGCTTTTGATGTATCTGATTCATATGGTTATGGGAGGGTTTGGGTATATATTAGTATAATGTAACTTGGAAGAGAAGGAAGATAAATGAATAACATCACATGAAGAAAACAAAGCCCCGTAAAATCAGTAGATTTATGACTGTTTTATCATCACCTAAAGTATCTTCATCCAGTACTCGTCTTCAGAATAATGGATCTTAGTTTACTTAACTTGTCAAGTGCTTTGAACCTAATTCGATTGATATATCTTCACATGTCCAATTATTTACGGATTTAAGATGTTGATGAGAAGATGACGATTTTTCCTTTCATACGACAACTAAAGAAATTAGCTATGGTTAATCCGTGATTTAGATGACGTCACATCTGCAGTATCCAATGGCTGTGAATCTGCTAGTTAAGCTAGAGCAAAAAAAAATCCCAATGAAAGTTTGCTGCGGAGTTATGTTTTATATTAATATACTTAACATGTGCTTGATCTCTTGCAAAGTATTTTATGATGCCCATGGAGTCTCTGTGATTTCCTTATTGATGTTGTCTGCCATGACTTTGCAATCAGTGACTATGGAGACGTTTGTCAGAATGTTTTCTTTTAACCATGTAATTGCCTTTAACAAAGCTTTTGTTTCCGCATGGAAAGCCAAAGACGCCAATCTGACCCCGCGATATGTGCATGAAAGTCTCTCATCAATAAAGATTACCCAATCTGTGTTTATGTCGGACCAATTATATCTGACTAAATTCTCTTTCCGTGGGTTAGTTCCCTTTTGACTTATTTTAGGGGGAATAGATTGCAGGTATCTATTAATCTGGTCAATTAGCATCATCGGGTCAGGGTACTTTTTTCGAAAACCACCAAACATCTATGTTTCCAGATGAAACATAGGATAGTGGCCATCTTTTCCTCGGATTCTGCCAAATATGGATCTGATAGCTTACTTTTCACCAAAGAATGAATCGAGTCTGTATTACCCCTCGAGTTAATAAATTCTAATGAAAAAGCTAACCAGAAAGATCTTGCGAAAGGACAGTGTCTGAATAGGTGTTGTTTTGTTTCCTGATCTTGAGAATTACACATCCGAAAATAAGGGTCAATAGTTGAATTATGAGCTCCAAGTCTAGAAGAAGTTGGTAGGGCTTTTTGCAATAGTTTCCAAATAAATAATCTTATTCTTGGAATTGCTTGTATCTTCCAGACTTTTTTCCAAGGAAAATCCACTAAGTTATCATTATCTTGATCTTGTTCTACTAGGAAATTATAAATATTCTTAGCGGAGAAAATTCCAGAATGATGATGTTTCCATCTAATTATATCTTGTTCTTACCTCCTTGGGGTTATTGCTAGAATTTTTACCTTAACCTCTGGATGTAAAAATTTGTTTAGTTTTTCTTGATCCCATTTATTTTCTTCAGTTATAAGCTCTTGAACCTTTTATGGATCTGGTTCTTGTAAATTGATTTTTTTATAGCACTGCTCGGTCGAACTCGCAAGCGTTCTCAAGCTTGTTTGTCAAGTTTAGTTGATCAAAACTATATACTTGATTTCTAGTCTACTTATAGCTATGTCTCGGATTATGATAGAAGTGTGTAGTTGAGCATTAAACTTCACGGCGTTCACCAATTGAAAAAGAAGATCTACTGAAGATCTTGGAGTAACTTCATCAACAAAAGGTATGTGGAGACTAAACTTATTTATCACTCAGAAGTCTATTTTATTCTATCTTCTAAAAGAGACTAAGTCGTATATCTATATAGACTTTGCATATACACATTTGAAATTTCGAGCCTAGTTTATCTCGTTTATATATATTTCTCGAAGTACGTGTTGGAAGCTTCTTAGCTTTAGCTTAAGTTCATCATCTACTTGACGAGTTTAGTTGTAGACAATTTATTTGTGGGAAACTAAATATTAAGTCAAGATAATCATGTGAAAATTACCTTGAACATCTTACATGATTTGTGTTAGACAATCATTTGATGTTAACTTGGGAAGTTTTGTATTGATTGATTAATTAATCACTTGAAAATTACTTGAAGCTAGTGGTATGTGTAAGATTACCATTGTTGTCTTCTAAGGATGTTTCAATGATTAAATGAGAGTTTTAGAACTACTACCAATGTCTGGATATAGCACAGTATGTGTACTTGATAGCCGTCGTAGGCTCAACAAATTATTAAAGATATTTCCCACTTATTAACTAGTAATATAGCGGTAGTAAGAAATCGTTCCCACGGAGAGCTGTGTAATTGATAGGTTATTTGAATCAGCAAAATAAAGTAAATAACAAAGGGGGGATTGGTTGTAAGATAAATAAAAATAAAAAATAAAGAAAAGAGATGATCAAGGAATCCTTCGCCGTTACCAAGCGTTAACAGGATCATAATACTTATCTATCTTCCACTAGAACCATTCATCACCAACCGTATAATAACAGCTAGATCTGTGTTATCCCCAAAACTCCTTGTATCACTGGATACGGAAGTTCTCGACTACCATATTTTATCCAACAAACCACCAAGTAATAGATCACTCAAGGCGTAATCCAATTGAACGCTTTAAGCTTTGTGAATTTAGGTTGATCCTAGTAGTTGAACTCTTAGATCAAGGTCCACTTGTTGGTGTTGTCTTCACTCGTAATTTCTCCACAGAATCCCTCTGCAAGGTCTCGCGATTTATACTTTTGTAGAGAGTTAATCGACGATTACTTATCTCATAACTTCTATTAGCGACAGAACAATCAATAGACTAATCTAGTATGCATATCAAATCAATCTAAGAATCACTCATAAACCCTAGATATGGTAAAGACAAACGATGATGATAAAAAATCTCGATAGATTTGTATTAACAATAAAGCTTCACGCTTAGAACATTGAATTAATCCTTAATCAACAAAGAATTTAGCTACTAATATTGCAAATAAGATGAATAATGGTGGTTTCCACCTAAAGGGATAAACCCTAGGTTTTTGATATGAGATGTTATATTAATGAAAGTCCTAATACCTATTTATATAGGTTTACATTGCTTGGCCCTCAAGTATCCTAGTCGGTTCCGGAAGCCGACCTAAATAGTAGTAAAGAAAGACCTAAAAATAGTTCGGGAATTTTTACCTTCATGGTTCGCATACCAAGTTTGCAAACCATACTTTTAAATAAAATCCAGGGACTCTCGTTTCCGAACCCAGTTGCGAACTGAAATTTCAGTTATTCCCGTTTGTGAACTCCGTTTGCGAACGTCAGTATTCGATAAAATCGTTTTGGCCGTAACTTCTTCGTCCGAACTCGGAATGACCTCATTCTTTTTGAATCCTTTTTGTAATTGAATTCTATTCAATATGGTGATGATAAATATTTAATTTGAATAATTTAAGCTTGGTCTTTGGCCCATCTATTGATTTTGAGCGTTTTGCTCCTTTTCTTCGCACTTCTACTTCTCTTGCACTTGGGCACTTGGATACTTGGAATACTTCTCTTCTTAGCTCTTTATAGCACTTTGTAGCTCCTTTTTGGAGGATTCACCTAATAGAGACAAATAACAGAAAACATGAGTAATAATACGAAAATATGCAAGAATAATAGCTAAAACAAGTATGGAATGGACAGTAAAATCATATGAATTATGCACTTATCAAATTCCCCAACACTTAGGTTTTGCTAGTCCTCGAGCAAACTAAATCAAACTATACAACAACTCCCTTTCGTTGAGAATACAGTTACACTTAGCTAATGCAACATGCCTTTCAACCCTTAGGTGTCCCTAGTGGACGAGTAATAGTCTCGTGAGGATTTACAAGGGGTATACCCACAAAACCTACTCCAATTTCTCGCCTTGGAAGAACCACTAAGGACAGACACAAAGCAGAAAGCTAAATAATTAGCCTGCGTAGTTCTTTAGCTGCAAACATCCCATATAAATTCCAATCATCACACATAAGCAATTACTTACGTGTGACATTCAACCTGATTGCATACTTGGAGTTAATTATGAGCTATTTAGGATGACACCTTAAACCCTTTTAGGTTGAAACAAGTTCTTACAAGTATAGCTTGATTCCCACTTTACCGTTCTACAATCCTTAATTATATACGTTCATAATTGAATGCGAAACTCAGATGCTAGAAATGACATGGTAGTCGTTGGAAAATTAGTTCTCGCAATTAATCATTACTGAATCACTTTATTTTTATTTTTGCAGTTATATGTTTCTCTAAGTGATTTGGTGGATCCTAGTACTGCCATGGATGTTGTAGCAAGGTAATCATTGGTTGAGTATATATAAAATCCCCATAAGACAATTGTCTTACACTCAGAAAGAGTGAGCCAAAAATCAAAAATCAAAAATAACAAATCAAAATTATATATAAGGCTCCTCTTCATATACTAACATTAGTCATGTGAAAGTAACCTCGTACACCTTACATGATTTGTGTGAGATAGTCATTTGATGTTAACATGGGATGTTTCGTATTGATTAATAATCATTTGAGAATTACTTGGAACTAGTGGTATATGTAAGATTACCATCATCTTCTTCCAGAGATGTTTCAAGACAATTAACCGAGAGTCTTAGAACTACCGGATACATGAAAATTAATCATGTAGTCGATAAAATGAGTGAAACCTATCATCATTATTTATCAAGTCAAAAATACTCGATGAGGTTCTCGACACTTGGATAGAAGTATGTGTGCGTTTTCCCTGTCTCCGTCGCCTAAACAAGCGTGGAACACATGATTCATGGGAACTATCACATATTTGCTGAAAGGAAACAAGCGCTTAGAGTATCTAATCATGTTGTCGAGTTAAATGGGTGCTTATCTCAACTATTCCGCTATATATATATATAATCCATTGACGACATTCATACAAGTATTGTGGGTAACATCGCTCATTTTAGTCAACATTTGCACACTTCACTGTTTTATTTCCATTCTCTTAACTATCCATGTGATTTCAGTACGCGAGTGTTGTGGAAAAAATGTTGAGAAACATTGCAACAAGTACAATGACTATGAAATCAAAGAGTATAGTAATAGATTACTAATATAATATCCAAACATGCTTAACTACTCCCCCACACTTTAACTCAACATTGTCCTTAATGTTCAAAACCGAAAATTCTGATTTCTGATGTAACAACCTGGAAAAAAACTAAAAAAATGTACAAATGGGTAGCGAACTAGGAAAAACATCCTAAACGAAAGTTATTTTCCTATGTCTTTTATATAAGGTGTCAAAAGATCATAGTGTTTTAATAAATGGTCTAAAAGTTATGGCCTCCGAACTAACAGACATGCAATCTGAAAAAGTTCTGGAAAAATACCGAACTCAAATGTCCATGCCTATATCTCCAAATTAACAGACTTCGAATTCATATTTTCTTTTTGTAAAAGAAAGGTGAGTCTGTCTTCTTTAAAAGTTGGGGTCAACCACTCAAATTGGACACTATATAAAGTCTAGAGAGCTGTTTTGGTGACAAGTGCGTAGTTAAAAAAAATTCTGACGAGAATTTGTCAAAACTTTCATTATAGATATAGGACTTTGTAAAATCTAAGATGGGAATGCAATATATGATATGCAAGACTAAAAAAACTAAAAACAAAAGGGATAGAGATAGAAAACCGATGGATTGCCTCATATGTAGCGCTTGGTTTAACGTCGTCAGACCGACGTTATTGTTATCGTCCGTAAACCAATAATCTGAAAATTTGGTAATCCTTCCAAATAACAATCTGCAGTTCAATAACGGAAGTTTCCTCCACACAATATAAATATTAAAGCTATCACTTTATTGAAGTTTTCCCCACACTTAGTTCTTTCTACACTCAGAAGTGGATAGAGAACATAAAATTCGGGAACTTCAAAAGGTTCCTCAGCTTGGTGAACCTGCACAATGCTAGAATCAAACACATCAAGTGGTGGATACTTAGAAGCAAAATAATCCGTTATAACCTTGGAAGCACACAACTCCAATCCTAAGTGAGGTATTTTCTTAAAAGTTGGGTTAACAACTCTTTGAGAAGCTACTTCGATTAGAGGAAATGGATCAATAGATATATAGAATTATGCAAAGGATTAGACAAACCTTGTATCGGATCCTCATCTTTCTTAATTAAATCTAGTGAATTATTTACCTCATGTATATCGTGGTCCTCCATTGGACTATTATTATCTAGCTCAATTGGGTCTTCCACGAAATCAATCAATTTGGTTTTCTTTCTCAATCTCAATCTCTTCAACAACCTCATCATCGGAATCAGAAACTTCCCCCAGAAAGTGTAGTTCATCAATGCACATCCTAATTTCTTCGTTTGAGTACGTTACACCATTTATAACAATAGATATGTCATACCCAATCTCCTCCTTTTGAATAGGCGAAGGATCTTTATTATGATCTGTATTTGGAATAATCGAATCATTGTTGCAAGGACTTTCAAGAGGTTGTTCATCTTCATCAGAATCATTGTCAACCTCAAAATCGTCAACATCCCAACGACGTTCGAATTCCATATCTATGGCCTTGTTAATTTCATCAAGAGTCTCTTGTGATGCACCGGCTTCTTCTAGTTTGTTGTATCGCGCATATAGTTTTCCGATGTTAACACGCTTTCCACTGTTATGCACAATCTCCTATTTTAGAAAAAGTGAAGGAAAAACACGATAAAGAGGAGTAGGTCTTGATTCAGTATCATAACTTTTTTGTTCCAAACTCCTTGTCATCTGCACATTACTAGAAAACAATTGATCAGAAGCATAACTATCCTTCCATCCCCGTCAGAAGGTTGTTGACATGTATGTGAATATCCATAAGGTTCCATAGGATATTGATCATAGCTAAAAGATTGGTTTCGATTGTACCCATGGGATGGTTGATAGTTGTTATATGAATGAGATTGAAAACATATTGATTACCACTATTACGTGATTGATCTTGTGCTCCGTACATGTTATTTCTGTAAGGAAACATGACGACTCACAAGAAAGAGAAAATCAAAACAAAAATCTATAAAAAATAAATTAAAAAAAAACTAAACAAATGACAAATCAATTAGCAACTGCTCCCCGGCAACAGCACCAAAATTTGATGGGCTGTCATAGGCTCAACAAATTATTAAAGATATTTCCCACTAATAAACTAGTAATATAGTGGCAGTAAGAGATCGTTCCCGCGGAGAGCTGTGTAATTGATAGGTTATTTGAATCAGCAAAATAAACTAAATAAAAAATGGGGGATGGTTGTAAGATAAATAAAAAGACAATAATAAAGAAAAGAGATAATCAAGGAATCCTTCGTCGTTACCAAGCGTTAACAGGATCAGAATACTTATCTATCTTCCGCTAGAACCATTCATCATCAACCATAGAATAACAGCTAGATCATTGTTATCCCCAAAACTCCTTGTATCACTGGATACGGAAGTTCTTGACTACCAGATTTTATCCAACGAACCACCAAGTAGTAGATCACTAAAAATGTAATCCAATTGAACGCTTTAAGCTATCTTTGTGAATTTAGGTTGATCCCAGTAGTTGAACTCTTAGATCAAGGTCCACTTAATGGTATTGTCTTCACTCGTAATTGCTGCACAGAATCCCTCTGCAAGGTCTCGCGATTTCTACTTCTGAAGAGAGTTAATCGACGATTACTTATCTCATAACTTCTACTAGCGACAGAATAATCAATAGACTAATCTAGTGTTCATCCAAAATCAATCTAAGAATCACTCATAAATCCTAGATATGGTAAAGGAAAACGATGATGATAAAAACTCTCAATAAATTTGTATTAATAGTAAAGATTCACGCTTAGAACATTGAATTCATCCTTAATCAATAAAAAAAATTAGCTACTCAAATTACAAAGAAGATGAATAATGGTGGTTTCCCCCTAAAGGGATAAACCCTAGGTTTTTGACATGAGATGTTATATTAATGAAAGGATAATACCTTTTTATATAGGTTTACATTTCTTGGCCCTCAAGTATCCTAGTCGGTTCTGGAAACCGACCTAAAAGATAGTATAGGATGACCTAAAAATAGTTCGGGAATTTTGACCTTCATGGTTCGCATACCCAGTTTGCGAACCATACTTTAAATAAAATCCAGGGACTCTCGTTTGCGAACCCAGTTTGCGAACTAAAATTTCATCTACTCCCGTTTGCAAACGTCGGTATTCGATAAAATCGTTTTGGCCGTAACTTCTTTGTCCGAACTCGGAATGACCTCATTATTTTTGCATCCTTTTTGTAATTGAATTCTATTGAAGATGGTGATGATAGATCTATAATTTGAATGAGTTAAGCTTGGTCTTTGGCCCCTCTCTTGATTTTGAGCGTTTTGCTCCTTTTCTTCGCACTTCTCTTGGACTTGGGCACTTGGATACTTGGAATACTTCTATTTTTAGCTATTTTTAGCACTTTGTAGCTCCTTTTTGGATGATTCACCTAATAGAGACAAATAAGAGAAAACAAGAGTAATAATACGAAAATATGCAAGAATAATAGCTAAAACAAGTGTGGAATGGACAATAAAATCATATGAATTACGCACTTATCAGTACCTTGTATGCGAACTGTGAATACTAGTTCAAATCCGGAACTCTTGTTTGTGAACGCGTTAAACTGCCAAAGGTATGGAACCGTGGCTTGCGAACAGTGTTTGCGAACGAATAAGATTAGGTAAGTCCGAAACTGTGGTTCGCGTACTCTGTTTGCGAACACAGTGGTCAGGTTCTAAAATCGGTAAGTATGACAATTCATACTCATGAATTCAAGTTCGTTTGCGAAGATGATGAAGATGGTGCTTAGCTTCTTTGTTCCATATCATCTCAATGTCTAGGAAACTTCTTATGAGAATTTATTCTTATGTTTTTAAGAAGGATAACTATGGTTTTGTATAGCAAATATTTCCTGGGGTTTTGTTCCGTGAATATTTCGGAACATACCGGAACGTAAATTATGTGGTTTCCTAGTGTAGGATTTTCTAATTAAGGTGTGAGTCTATTTTTAGGATTTCTAATACTTGGGTAGCAAGGATTTGTCTACTATATAAGAAGGTTTATATTGTCAGTAGAAATCCATTCTCTTGGAGAATCCTCTCTTTAATAAGAGTGTTCGGGTCACAACCGTTGTGTCCTACAATGGTTGGTGATGGGGCAAAATCTATGTGAGAAGAGAGACTTGTAGTGAGAGCGGGTATGGGAGGAATCTAGGGTTTCTAGGATTCATATGGGAGAAGCTAGAATTCATGATGTTCTTCAAGTTCTTGTCTAAAATCGAAGCAACCATGGCGGTGGAGGTTTATGGAAGAAGAAGAACAAAGGAAGAGGTAAACTCTTCGTAATATGTCTTGTTGTTTCTAACGTTTAGCGCTAGTAGGTAACATAACTAGTTGATTATATGAAGTGCGTCGATGTAATAACTTGTTATCATAATGAAAGATTCTCGGGGTGGTTTTGGCAGTGGATGTAGCCTACAAAGGTGAACCACATAATATTTGTGTCGTGTGTGATTGCCTATTATCGTATTGATTATATATTCATGCTAGTATTATTCGATCATGCTAATCTAAATATGTAAGAGACGGATTCGAGCTAAGTTATCTAAAGTAGGATGTTTCATGGAATTGACTTCTATGGAAACATGCTGGTTCGAGATGAACGTAACCTCGGTTTCCTGACAAGTGGTGCGGTGAGCATGGATAAAGATGACAGTGATTCGGTAATTTGAAAAAGAGGTTTCAAAGAAGAGAAAATCTTGGTTCGTAGAAGAATGATATAGATCATGAATATGATGGGTAAATCAAGACCGAACAAAGAATAGGACGACATCAAGAAAGATTCGACAACTTTGCTTGATGTGACTATGATTCGTGTTGAAGGTGTTTTATTTGCAAGAGAAGATCGTTTGTGGGTTCAACTGGTGTCTGTAAAATATTGTCAAGAGAATATTTTGAATCATGGTGATTCTAAGTTGGAATCGTTCATACACAACATATGAAGGTTGTAGCATGTTTTGTCTACATGGAGGATGACTCAAGATTGTTGGTTCTTAAAGTTGGTGAAGTCCGTCTGGAATTTTGTGGTGGCTCAAATGAAACAATGCCAAGTGTTAGACATGTGTCGAATAAGAAGTATTCTACGAATGTGGGATAATGAGTGGTCATAGCAACGAATTAGTTGGATGCAAGTCATGCAGAAACTTGTATAAATTATATGAAGAAGTTGTTTTTGGTGATGCTAGAAGATCGACAAATAGCGAATCCGGTGGTGCAAGTGCAAAGAAGGAATTTGACTTAGGTGGTGGTTCAAGCTCAAAGGACAAGAAAATTTTGATTTGTGCTAGTGATGATGTCCAAGGGGATGGCCTTGTATAAGGTGGTAAAAATTCATGCTTTGTTGGAGTGAAGACGAAGGTTTTGTTCACATCACAAAAGGTGGTGATTGTTGGGTTTTGTTCCGTGAAGATTCTGGAACATACCAGAACGTAACTTGGGTGTTTCCCAAGTTATGTGGTTTCCTAGTTTAGGATTTCCTAATTAAGGTGTGAGTCTATTTTTAGGAGTTTTAATACTTGGGGAGCAAGGATTTGTCTACTATATAAGAGGGCTTATATTGTGAGTAGAAATCCATTCTCTTGATTATTCTCTTGTAGAATTCTCTTGGAGAATCCTCTCTTTAATGAGAGTGTTTGGTTCACAACAGTTGTGTCCTACAATGGTTGGTGATGGGGAAAAATCTATGTGAGAAGAGAGACTCGTAGTGGGAGCGGGTATGGGAGAAATCTAGGGTTTCTAGGGTTCATATGGGAGAGCTAGAATTCATGATGTTCTTCATGTTCTTGTCTAAAGTCGAAGCAACCATGGCGGTGGAGGTTTATGGAAGAAGAAGAACAAAGGAAGAGGTAAACTCTTCTTAGTATGTCTTGTTGTTTCTAACGTTTAGCACTAGTGGGTTACATAACTAGTTGATTATATGAAGTGTGACGATGTAATAACTTGTTATGATAATGAAAGATTCTCTGGGTGGTTTTGGCCGTGGATGTAGCCTACAAAGGTGAACCACATAATATTTTTGTCGTGTGTGATTGCCTATTATCATATTGATTATATATTCATGCTAGTATTATTCGATCATGCTAATCTAAAGATGTAAGAGACGAATTTGAGCTAAGTTATCTAAAGTAGGATGTTTCATGGAATTGAATTCTATGGAAACATGCCGGTTCGAGATGAACGTAACCTCGGTATCCCGAAAATATTGTGTTTACACATAGCTATTTCCAACGTTTTTCATCTTGCAATGTTTTTAGATTTATTTATTTAAATTCTAAGTTATTTGGAAGATGATCTTACAATATTTAATCTTATTGGTTTTATATATTGCAAATGTTTTATGAGATATATATGTGTTTACGTTCGTGAACTGTGATGTTATCTCATATATGCTCACTAGGGCTTAACCCGTGCCGTAACGGCATAGGCCTTTTCTTTCCTTCGTGATTTAGCGAAGTAACTTGTTGTTTTTTTGATATTTTTTTAGCCAAATCATGCTTCCACATGATGTACAGTGTCATTAGTAATTACCTAAATGTTGCACTCATTAAGTACAACATTGTTAATAGGGGTACCAAATTACTTTGGAAGTGTATCAAATTTTATATAAAAAAACATTTTTTATCTTGTCTTATATGGAATTTGGTACATTCCTTGATAATTTGGCACCCCTATATATTAGCATTCGGTGAAATACTCTTGGCATAAAATTTAGACTAAAACTGAAGGGTGGAAGCTGGAATATCATATATGAAAAAGAATATATCAAATGTGCAACTTTTCATTATGGCAACAATAAATAATTTCAGATTTTCAAATGGGGGAACAAATTATAATTAGGATCTCTAAAAATATAAAACCTTTTCTATCACAACCAAGTACCGCACGACGCTACCCTCTATATGCTTATTAAATCAGCAGTGAACAACCTAGTATGAGAGTCCTATCTACTCCACATGAGGTATCTAATTAAGTTCCTCACCACGCTCAGTCTTTTATGATCTTGACATCTGAAAGGTAGATTATTCGCTGCATCAAAAGATTCGAAATCATGATTAATCAATCAGTAAAACAGTTAAGTAAATGATGCTGCATCAAAAGATTCGAAATCATGATTAATCAATCAGTAAAACAGTTAAGTAAATGATACTGCCGATCAAGAAAAAAACAAACAAATGAAACTGCCGATCAAGAAAAAACAACAACAAATGATGCTACCCACCAATCAAAAACAGAGAGAAGGTTATTTCCTTTATCAAGCAATGATGTTGTGCCAAATGCATTGAAAATGGTCTAGGCTTTAATAATTTTTGTACCCAAATAGTGTGAAGCAACTAAAGTTTGTAGATTATATATTTTCACCCTTAGTGATTTTGATTCCTTTTGTATGCATTTCGCACGGATTGTTTAATCATGTAACTTAGCATTCCAAACACGAAAATAAGAAGATTTTAAGAAGCCAGATGAACATATATGAAAGCCAAGCCACTAACCTAAATTCCTCGCGTCTTAATCACTCACGCACTACCATATTCCCACTCATAAACAATTTCCCGTACTAAGAATCGCCAGTACCAAGCACTACCACAACTTTTGAAAATCGGGGATGATAATAAACTAAAAAAATACCTGAATCTCTTCATGTCGTCTCTCCATGTCATATGACTTGTCTGCCAGATCGAAACCAAAGACGTTGGTTACGAACCCTGTTAGTTGAGATACATATTAGGACACAGTTCAAGTAAACATTGAGTAATCCGGGAACCTTGATTTTAACTAAAATTAAAATTTGCTAAAAAAACAAAGGGGATGAACAATGCTTAAAAAATAAAAAGCATTGTATCCGCACCTTAGTGTTATTATTGAGCTCAACTTCCATCACCAGATTTCTATTTCGGATGGAAGAGATACCAACCCATTAAACTTACTTATTTCGCTATTATCTCATGTGGAATGGCAAAAATCACGGGTAGTTGTTGAAAAAACACAAAAGGAAAATTATATTTGTGCATCAATATTCAAAATACAAACTTTTCACAAAGAGAATTAAGAGACTCATTCTGTACCTCCAGGTTTGACAAATTTTGTGTTGAGGAAGTCTGGTTACTCGATACCACATCCTCACTATGGAAAACCTCACAACCTGTGTGCTAGACTCATAAAGTTTCTTCGGTACGTTAAACAATGGAACCTGAAATAAACACAATAATTTAAATAATCAATAAAATGTTGGAAGCTTACCCCACTCCATCGTCCATTTAGTAACAACATTGACATATGAATATGTAAACTTAGAGTAGTTTTTTATCAACCACAATGGAAGATGTCCTCACCAAAACTAAATTTGCATACACTTAAGAAGGTAATAAGAATTAAGAAGTCCCTTAATTAAGGATATTACTTCACAGCCGAAAGAACACAGCCATCACCCCTGTTGATATTTCAAAAGGGGACCATGTACCCCTAATCATCTAGACGATCGTTTTGGATCCCCATGAAATTGCTGAATACAATTTCATCAGCAAGTAGTTCAAAAAAATAGAAATAAAAATCTAAGAACACGTCATATGTAGTTAGTCTGTCAGCAGCGACCCTGGTTCTACTTTACCAACTGATCTAATTCTTTTGTCTATTAAGTATCAATCACCACATCAAAGAAATGGATCTTAAATGCATGACATGCTTAGCACTGGATAGCTAAAATGTAGGACTGCCATGCTAGAGTCCAAACAACATAAAAAATTATAGTTTTCCCCATTTTACGGCTCTCCAGACTCCTTGCCGCTACCTACTTACTCAAATGCTTTGTTCGCACGAATTTGGTTCGCCAAAAGAATTCCTCTGATCTGTAACACATTGAAACCATGTAATGGATAGTGGTAAACTTAACTACACCTACCATAGAGTTTTTTTAATAAAATCCATCATAGAATTACACAACCGTACTATATTTAGCACTCAAAGGTTCCATGTATTATAGTTGGTTCGAATGCAGAATCACACAACATGTTATGACTAAATATTTCCATATCATTAAAGAATTTCAGTTACAACTACAAACATGTGTATACAAAATTTAGTCATCGTTTCATGCCAGAGCATCCGGTACAAATATGCCGCATTGAAAGAAATATATTGTTTAATCCTATATATCTTTAAAATTTCAAGTCTAGATAGAAAGAAACAAATATTACCTCACTCGGGAGCATAACCAACTCATTTATTGATCCCATTGAGAATATATTGTAGATCCACTTCCAACTGTTTTTTTAAGCAAGCAGGTGGATTATATTCTATTTGTTGGGATATTGTGACATCCTTAAAGAAAATATTATTTGCCCTTTGATTATGATGATTTCTGTTGATAGAATTAGGAAAATGGAATGATGCATCTCAAACACAAAAATTCAAGACCAGCACTAAGAAACTGAGATCTCCTCATGCCAGAACCTTAAAAAAATCCAATTCTAAGATACTTGTTGATTGACTTAACATCCAGTGATACATCATCTCAATTATAATCACATCTCAAGCAAAGACATATACCATAAGAGCTACAAACCACATATGAATCCATCTATGATCATACCTAGTAAGCCATTGTACTTCTAGTTGATTCTTTCCATGTAGCTTATGAGTATCTGAAGTTTCCAAAAGAGATTGTGCTTTTTTCCCCAGAAACAATTGCCACACCTTCAATGATATTTGTTTTCATTGAGTTGAACATTTTAGTAGTAAAGTTATTAGGCTATTGAACATCAAATGAAAACAAAATAATACCTTCAGATAATATTGAACTAATAAATGCACCCTCAACATGTCTCTAAAAGGGAAAACAACAATCAATCCCTTCACTTTCTTTTCCATACTTTTATCCACCAATTTCACTCTGAATAATCCAGAACGGTACCCAAATAATTCAAAAGTGAACAAAATAGAAATGTTTTGATTAATCAAATTTCAAATCAAATAAGTACACAAATCAAAATCCCTAATTCATGAGACTCTAAAATTAACAATTCTCAATGAAATCCGTCACTGATCACCACACTCATAGAGTTGAAATCGATTACCTTACTCATTTTTTTGCAGACTCCCTTTATATCCACATGTACCTCCCAGTAGTTATTCTTCTCTAAATGGTATATTACGTTCACGTCTTGTAACACCAAATTAAAGAAACACAATTAGAACTTTGATACGATCTATCTACAAACTCCATAAAACTATTAAAACAGTAAGAGAAGTAAGAATTGAAAGAGATATGCCAAAAACCCAAAACTTATGTCAAGCTTGATACCTGATTATCCGATTACAAAACTATTTAAGCAGTTAGAGAAATCAAACTGGTCGGAAGTTTCTAATCTTTTTCCATTTTCTTGGTTCTCTGAGGTGAGGAGGTTGGTGTGGAGATCTCAGGGATCTATCCCCCCCAATAATTTTGCGGATTTATTCATTGAGCTTTGAGCTATCCGTTAAGGCAAATAGTACCTTTTTCAGATAGCAAGGAGAAGATCGTTGAAAATGAAGAATCCATTGAGATTCCGCTTGCTTCTTTCGTGTGTGAAGTTTCTTTTTTTAATTTTTGTAATTGATGCAAAAATGCAACCACGATGAAGAATCAATTGAGATATATTTTTGGGAGATAAAAAACTATAACAAAAAATATTCAGAAGTATGTCGATTGGGATGAAAAATCTCTAGAGTTTATTTCCCTTTAGATTTCTCGGTTTTTCAATGCTTAGAATAGAAGAGCAATTAATGGTGAGTTAATGACAGTTGAATTAATGAGATTTTTGATCGTTGCCAACCGATAAAAGAAAAGCGTAAAGTAAAGTGATGTGAAACCACAACCGTAGATTTATATATTGGGAGAGCGAATCTGGACCGCCACTTACATAGGCAAAGTTATCCAAACTGTGCTTTGTATTCTTCAAAAAAGTTAAGTTTATTATTTTTTTATGCAAATATTGATAAAAGATAGAATGAACTTTGTGAGAAATTCCGCAGGATTGATTTTTCCCTGATCCACTTATATGTGAAAGTATTGTATTTACTCTGTAAGTTTCTTATGTTGAGTGTTTCCGGTTAAATTAATCATAAAGTTTCTCTTTTGATTAGTTTACTCGATGATATATTGGACATTAACAAATCGCGTCCAAAGAAATTCTTCTTTTCTCGTAAAAGTAAGGTCGCTCATGTTGTTCTCTTGGGAATGACATCAAATGGGGAAGAGTTCTTAAATGAACTTATGCTTAATTGCCATATTTTTGTGGGGAGAGCGGTTGTGGAATTTGAAGGGGTTAACTTATATCTTAATAAACCCCTTGATATGTGAAATGATCGAAAAAAGTTGCTAAGTTTCAACTACGTGAAATCATCGGAAAAAGTTGATATGTTTCTTTTTAGTCATGAATTATCTTTTGTAAATTCATTATGATCCCATAGTTTTCGTACCTTTCCAATTTATAATGACAAAAAGGGGGAGAATTATTTAGTAGTTCACACTACATACATATGGTTTACAGATCATTATGTAAGGGGGGAGTGGATTTCAATCTAAGATGGAAGTATTGACTAAGGGGGAGTGATACATATCACCATAGTATTAATTCAAAGTTGTGATGCAATTGGACTTTGATTCTATATAATAATACTATGACACTGAATAACAATGATTGAGAACTTTCGTTTTCATATTATTATTGCTATGGATCTTCAACAATAATGATGCTGAGTTGAACACATTCAGAATCGATGGAGAACTTGAAGTAACGAAGAATTCAAGGAAGTTGAAGAGCCAAGGAAATCAAGCATGATGGATCAGAAGCTACAAAGTTTATTTATTTGGAAATCCATATGTATTGATAGTTTTGTCACTAAAATTGACAAAGGGGGAGATTGTTAGAGCACTACTCGGTCGAACTCGCAAGCACTACACCAAATTCTGGGATTAGAAACACAATGAAGCCGTTAAGAATCGGGCTTGTAACGGCCATTGCCTGTTTCAAAAGTGGGTATTACAATTTTTTCATAACGGGAATTTTGGGTTGTAAGGGCATTACCGCATTAGTAACAGCGGAGAGCTGTTACGAATTGACACGTGGTAACAGCTGAGACGAAAATTTTGTAAGTAGGGTCGTATTAGGTTCAAGCCGTTACGATTTTTTTTGTAACTGCAAAAAATTACTGCCAGTCAACATTGACCTGGTCAAAATTGGTCAGTATGTCAATATGACTGGCAGTTCGTTTTCTGCCGGAAATATGCCGGAATTCCAAACTTACCTGCATACACTTATCATCCACATTCAATCATATCAACATTCATTCAATTCATATCAACATTCATTCAATCCACATCAACATTCAATCTATTCATATCAAAAAAGAACATAAATTCTTCTAAGTACCATTTTTTTTTGTTAAGTATCAAATTCTGAGGGAATACATAGAAAGATCCCATGTTCGGTTCATTCTCAAACACTACATATAAACTTACTCAAAACTTGCAGATACTTCCCAAACACCAGCTGCCAAGCATTCTTCATCAAGTTTTCCATAATCCGTGGCTTTAGGTTCATACTACACCATACAAACCAAAAACATCTATAAGTAAGGCTACCAAATTTATGAAATTTACAAGCATACAAAACTGGACATACAGAAAGGTCACAGACTCTCAACATACTATTTTGCTTATGCAGACAAAACTGAACATACCAAATATAGTTGTGGTGCCACAAGTGCTACCCAAGAAATTAAGCAAAATAAGAAGCAAAAGGGTACCAGGAACGTAATTACCAGGAAGAAGAGACCTAGTAAGGCGTAAACTGTAACTGCTATGAGAAGCAGAAGTTGTTGTCCAAGAGCATCATACCATACGAATATATGTGCAATGCTGGAGTGATCCAGGCGATCAATGCAATTGGCCAGGTACTACGTGCTCTTCACAAACATGTTTTACGTCCCCTGTAAAGAACGAAAGGTCCTTTAAATACTTGTACAACCAATCAGAAAGGGCGTTTGAATTAAACACGAGCTTCGTTATACCATAGAGTGAGCCATTGTTGTCCGGAAAATTACAATGGACAAGTCAAGTTCCTTACCCTTGATTTTTGTCATAGCCCAGAGTATCTAGTCTTTAATGCTCGTTCAACATGATCTGGACGAGCGGTATAGGGAGGGAGAATATTCTCAGTGTTGAATGTGTACACATGAAGCAACCAGAATATAGTTAGTTAAATGGAGCATTGAGTACAAAAATACGGATCAAACTATAAGTCACCAGGAGTTGGACATGCCTGTGTGAGCAAAGAGTGACCAGTTAGCTGCTTAATTTCAACATGCCATATAACTTGTTCAACCCCAAGGAGTAAAAGTTAAAGAATATCCAAAAATTACTATCAGCATAAGGACTGTCTATTATTCAAGCCTACAACTGCTCAGCTATTTTCACATAGTACATAAGAGTCTCCACCTTAACAAAGGTTGTTACCATCTGCAGACCTTTTGTCCCTAAGAAAAGTAGCAACTTGACACCACATTACCTTGCGAATAACATCAAGCTCATAGAGTATAACTCTAGGCAGAATAGTTTCTTAGCCATGGACACAACACTTAAATAGAGCAATATTTAAGCAATATGAACATAAAGCTACATGTTTCTTTGAAGGACTGCGTCCCATGAAAGTCGGATGTTTTAACATCAGCAAAGCCTCCTCTGCACAAGTCCTGAAGCTAGCATATGCAATTAAAACAGCGAAATTAGAGGGACCACAAAGCTTCCAGTCAGAGATTGCAGATGGACTAAGTAAGACTAAATCTGTTTACTATTATCGAACTGAACAAACACACAGCATTTTCCTACAGGTATTTTCACATGAGAGAACTCTCCAAATTGGCTAAAAACTTGTCTCAAGTTTTCCTCAGTGACATTAGAGTCCAAACCACCAACAAATATCTGGCGTTGTTCAAAAAAGGTCAGTATTGTGTTAACAAAATGAAGCTTTTTAGACAAAATTAATGCTCTCATGCTTAACAAGTTAACAACAATAAAGAGAGAGTGAAAAGGGAAGTTTCAGAAAGAAAAGTGTACCTGTCCAGAACCAACGTCAATTACTGTATTGGCTCCAGCACTTCTGGCAATTGAAGTGATTACTGCAGCTAGAACTTCCACATGTTTAAGAAGGTCCCCTATATCACCATTTCTCACGTGCAAGAGAAGAAACATGGGGATAACGGGTCTTCTCCGTGACTGTAGAAGCGTATTACTTGTTCTTCCAGGTATTCATTGTTCATTAGCTGCTTTATTATATCTCCGTGAATCCGAATATCCCATAAGTACGGGTCTTCTCCGTCTCTGGTACTTCAAGCCGAATTTCTGCAGAAGACATAATTAGTGAGATTTTTTTTTTCATAAATTTTTTTAAGTGAAGAAGCATAACTTGTTATGCATGGATTGTTTTAGAAGCATAATTTATTACGCATGGGTTTTTTTGAAGCAAAATTTGGTATGCATTTATTTTTTAAGAAGCATAACCTGTAATGCATTGATTTTTTAAACAAGCATAAAGGTAGTTTGATATACTTATAGGATTTTGGCATGGTCAAAGTATCTCTCCAGTACTTCCATGAAGGCTGGTTCTATTGTATCTTTGTAATCTTGAAGCATTCTATTGTTTCCAGCGGAGGTAATTTTCTAAACGACCTGCCAACAGAAGTACGAGGATTTTCTTCTTCAACTTTATTCTCATCAGGCTTGTCTTTTTTCTTCTGCTGATTCCCTAGGTTATAATCTTTGAGGAGTATACTGGTTATCATGTCATTACCTGCTGTCCTTTCTTTGATTCTTCTTTCCATTTGCACCTTGTTCCCATCTTTCCGTTCCTGGTTCGCATCCTCTTCTGTCTGGTTGGCTTTTCCCTTCACAATCTTTGAGACTTTCTTCACAGGTTCCCTCTTCGCAAATTCTGTTCTTGGTACAAATTCCTCTCCTAATTCTTCTTCCTAGAGATTCATGTAACCAAAATGTGTTAGATATAACCAATTTATTTTGAAATTAAGTAAATAATTGTTGATTAAACAGCGAAACAGCAACATAAGAAATAATATATAGTTGATTAAAAATAATAATTAATATATAGTTGATTCGACATTAAAAGAAATTCAAGCAGTTCATATAAAGATGTTATGCTTCTTTTTAAAATACATAATCTGTTTATGTTTTCTGTACCATGCTCAGTGAAATTCTCTCCATCTCTGCAGCTTCATTTGAGTCTTTATTGTTTTCAGCAGCTTCTTCTGTGGATGGAAGTAAAGGATTCTCTGCCAGGTACCTCAACACATCACTGGTCGTCTCAACAACTGGTTGTTCTGGTATCTCAACAGCGGGTTGTTGCGGCTTTTCTGTGACTGGCTCTTTTAGCATCTCAACAGCTTGTTGTTGTGGCCCTCTAGCACCATCTTCTCCTTGTGAAATATGCATATTAAATGTGGGCTCTTCACCTCCTTCTACTTTCTTCTCAGTTTCTGGAAGAATGTCATCATCTTCTCCTCCAGCACCATCATCACTAGACAAAAATTATTTCCCCCATGCTTCAATTCTTTCTTGAGTTGTTAATAGATTTGGTGTTATCTCCAATTCCTCTGGCGTGTCTGTTTCCTTGTCGCTGGAGAGATCAACAGCTTTTTCCATGTTCATGAACTTGAAAGGTAAAGACTTGACTCCTTGACTAGGAGTTTGGCCTTGGCTATCAAGTCTGACAACTTCTGGCAATGATTCTTGTGTAGGTGGTTCAGTTGAAGATACCACTTCAACAAGTGTCTCATTCCTTGGAAAATTTTGACTCAATGAGATGCTAGGCTCAGCTGATGATGCATCGATGCTAGGGACACCTGGAATGCTAGGCTCAGCTGATGAAGCATCGACGCTAGGGCCACCTGATGATTCCATTCGCACCTTGATAGACGCATTTATGTGTCTATTTTTATCTCTTTTGTGTATACTGTTAGTACCCATTTTTGTACTAATTTTGGTATTTTATCCCTTTGTAGGTGTTTTTGGAGGAATAGGCTTTTCCGGAAAAATTGACTCAAAAAGTTGTTAAAGGTACCTGGGAGGACATTTGCTATTCGGACTCTCATTTTGGATAAGGGGTAACCCATTTCCAGGCAGCTGCTAAGCTCAGACCGGGATTGGATAAGGGGACTCCACATTTTCACGGTTTGAAGAATTGAGTTTTGGCGGGAAAATAAGCTTTCACCTGCGTAAACTTTTGGGAAGATTTTGGAAGTGTTTTATCGAGATTCAAGCTCGGAAATCTTTTGCTTTGGGCCTGTATGGACTTAACAGGGTTGGTAGGTCCAAAAGTTTCGATTAAATTGGGACAAATTCTTCGTTTGAAGAAAACAGGGGAGAATAAATATTATCGGCTATTTTTGGAAGTTTACGGTGATGTTTGGAGAGTTTAACTATGTTAGGGATTTGATTGTGTTCTGATGGTATGTTGACAACTCATTTGACGCGTACAGGGAGATAAAAAAAGGAACAAAATATCCTAGACTCGTAAGAAGAAGAA
>JAJJMB010015994.1:3022349-3041190 GCA_023531105.1 Papaver atlanticum
GGAGATAAAAAAAGGAACAAAATATCCTAGACTCGTAAGAAGAAGAAGAAAAGAAAAGAAAAAGTATGTAGCTTTCCTTCGAAGAAAAGATAGAGATTCTCGGGATTTTAATTTCCCTGTTGTGTATAAAAGAGTTTGTTAGAGGCGAAGGAAGAGGTACGAAGATTTTAGGGGAAGTTTAGAACACCACAGAGCCAAAAAAATCAACTTGCAGGAAACCGAGTTCTGCTGCTGCTGCTGTTGCCGGAGAAGAAGACGAAGAACATAAGACCCACAGAGTCAGTCGCAGAGGCAGAAATATTTTCAGTGACAACGAGGTACGGTCGCATCTTCCTGCAGTCACCGAAGCCCTTCAGCAACGATTCAGACGTCTGTTTTAGACCTTCAGCAACTACAAAATCCGCTGTTTTAACACTTTTCTCCCTTTTAATCAACATTTGAGCCATAAACATGTATTTTGAGATTATGATTAATATGAGGAGCTAAACCCCATTGCTGAGGCGATAGAGGAAGCTATTTTTCCAACAAAAAGTGGTATATTCTATTTTATTTATTTTATTGCAATTATTTTATGATTATTTGCCTTGATTGAAAATTGTTTGAGTGATTTTTATTGAGCAATTGTTATTTCTTTTGATAGAGCATTCTTGGACCTAGGTTTTTGATGTTTTATGCTTCGGATTTACACTTGTTATTTTGAAAATCTACATGTTGCAATAGCTTAGAATCAAATTAAACGCAAAAATTGAATAAATATAAATACTAGATAAAATCACTTTGAACTTGGAAAAATAGTGGAATCTTAGCCTCAGTGTTCTTTTAATATTGATATCAACTTTGTCAGTGTTTCTTTTAAATATCAGTGATTTTTTATATTTTTAGTTTTAAAATTTAAGTCTAAAGTTATCCTTCACAAGTTCGAGAATCGAATCCCTCTTTTTACTACAACTAAAATTTACATCACACCTCCTCTTTTATGCCTAAGTCAATGAGCAACTTCTTCAGATTATCATACATCTGAGAATTGAATGCTTCTTCATTCCGTCTTTTTGTTTCCCCAGTCTGTTTCATCTCTTGTAGCATTTCTTGGACATTTTTCAACCTTGATCCAGGACTATCAGGACACTTTTCTTGTTCAATGATCTGCAACGTTGATCACAATCGTATGCGTCAAAAATAATTCATTTTCTTACTCAACAAAATATAAATGAAGTATAAGGTAAGGAAGAGTTCGTTTCCACAAAGAGGCAATTTTTGTTATAAAATTCTAGTTTCTTAGTAACCAAATGGGGGAATTTTTGTTTTATCAATGCAATAAAAGTAAATCAAAGCAGAAAATAATTGGAAGTAATCAATAAGATGAGAATATTGGTCAAGGAATTCATCTTCAATCTTAAACAAGTGCTTGCAATGATTAGAATTACAATTTAATCTCTTTATCATCAAAAGCCTTAGATTATCAAGTGAGCAAGATAATCCGTTAATTTCCTAAGTTCATCAACACACACATTAGAGCTGCGGATATGAATTCTACCTAAAGAATAACCTAACGCCTTGCGCTAATTAAGTTCAATTCCTAGGAGCATTAAGTTTCAGAAATAGGATAATCAATGCAATTGTCATACATTGCAAATGACAATTCAGACAATGGTCGAACTCTACATATGATTACAAGAGTGTATCATTACAAACCGTAATCATATCATGCTACTTGTATTTAGGGTTATCGCTCGATGATAAACCCTCAATTTGCTATGGACAAGATGCAAATTCAATTAATTGGCCACTTAACTAAACAAACATCTAAATCCTATCACAATACATCAATCATGTGATTATAAAAACAGTAGAGATTTGAACGATAATCAAGAGAGAAAACTAATGCATTAATCAAGCACAATTTATAGATATAGGACTACATCCTTAACCAATGATATAGAATTTAGCTACTCATAGCTATGGAGTTCATCAACATCAACATAATAATAATGAAAAGAAGATGAAAGCAAAGCAAACCCTAAGAGCGTAAACAAAAGAGGCTCTCTCCTTAGCTCCAAGTAGAATACGTCATATCCAAAGTTGTAGAAGTTTTTCTTTTATAATCCTTTGCTTTCCAAAACTAGGTCATCACCTCCAAAGTCCAATAGATAGAAGACCTCCAAGCCCATGTATGAGAAAAACCCATGTAGATTTCTGTCCAAAACCTGCCGCCAGAAAACTGGTTCCACCGCCGGAAGTTGACCGGGAATCAGTTGGGAAACATCTCAGGTGACCGGCAAAGTCCGCCCAGTCACTGGTCAAGCGAGCCAAATCGGGTCAACTGTGTTAACTCGGAAAGTCAGACCGAGTCAGGTGAATCAACTCAGTGATGTCATGAGGTGAGTCAAGGGATGAGTGGCTTTGTCCTAGGCCATTTTCAGTTTGCACAGGCCATGCCTCAGTCATGCGACATGATTGCGTACCATTCCTTCTAAGCCTTCAGTTTCAGATGCATTTCTTCACAGCTGCAACTCCAGACATCTCAACGCATTGTCACAAATTCACATCCCTTAGGTAACTTCATAACCACCTTGTTTCACTTAACAAAAACCATTCTGCACTTGCAATTACTCAGCATCTCAACCCATGCTCTTGACAGCAAAAGTCATAACTTGCAATTCAACTCCATTGCAGGGACCACATGTTCCATTCATTCCATTGCTCTAACTCAGCTGTAGCTTCATCACTGCAACACTTCCTTTTCTCTGCTCATTTGTCTTAGCCTGTAACTCAGTTCACTACCACCACCTCCTTAAGCCCTTCAACACACAACCATTCTCATCTCTCGGCTTCAAGTCCACTTCCATTGACAACTCGGTTTCAACAGCACAACCTGCTCCATTACCTCGATTCCATTCCATCATTCTATTCACCATCTGCACCTGAACTGCAATTCAATCACCAACATCTCTTGCAGTTAACAACTGCAGCACTAGATTCAACAAGATCCATTCAGTCATTATCAACACCTGAGATTCCACCAACAATTCCATCTGCAGCTTCATCTCCAGCTTCTCAATCACCATCTGCAGTACCTCAAACCCAGTAGCTCAATCCACATCTCTTGTCACCTTGCATCAACAGACTCCACATTCATAGCAGCTTCTCTCACAACTCTAATGCATCCAAGAGTATCACAGCACCATTAAGTCTCAGTAGTTGCACATTACAGTCCAACTCCATTTTCATTGCAGCTAAGCAAACACATCCCACAGTTCCAGATTTGAACTAAAACCCTCAACTGAATCTCCACCAATTTCACCTGTAATCTGCACCAGCACCAGCACAGATAACCACCTCTCCTTGCAATATCATCTTCAGTAACATCTTGAACTACCAGCTCACCTGAAACCATGTCAAACTCCATCTGCTAATCACCATCTTCATCAGAGACAAGGCAATCTCACATTCAATTCAAACCCTAATTCCAATTTCCTCTCCTTCAAAACCATAGCTGTAATTTGGTTTTCTCATCTGATCTTGACTGAACTAGCAGACCCATCTTCATATTTCGAGCAACAAAACTTAAATCTTGACCAACACAAACTCCTTTGATAGCAACAACATCGTCATCTCCATCTCAGATTCAACACCCATGAACATCAACATCATTTCTTCTTTAACTCACAGAGAACCCTATCTTGAAGTAAACCATCTCAGAAATCCACTGATTTCTCCCCTTCAATTTCAGAAACCCATTCCATCTTCTGATTCTTCGATTGACAGAAATAACAGAAATAACTCCTAATCTTCCTTTTATTTTTCTCTCAATTCCATTTCTTCTCTGCATCACTTCATCGATTTCTTTCTTCCTCTGAGAATAAATCCGCCATCTCTCTGGATCTCTCAATTTCTGAAACGCAACGCCTCCTCTCCTCTCAATTTCAGGTGTTGTATTAATAAAATACAAACTAGTTGTATGAGAAACACTCGACCTAAGTAGGTCTGTCCGTACGAGCTGGTTATTGACATCCAATGACTTGGATAAGGGCTGCCCAGTTAATATGAGGCTTGTCAGCCTCAGAAAACTGACAATTCATTTGTCGCTCCTTCTTGCGCAATATTAGTTTGCTCCAAATATCGTCTGTGAATTGGCCTTTTTTTGCCTTTTACGCTCCAAATGGACGATTTCTCCTTCTTTTGCACCAAATGACTCCAAAGTACCTGAAATCTCAAAAACAAACATAAGACCACATAATTTACAAGAAAACTCGCAAAGAAAGCATAAACAATAGATAAATGTCAAGGTGTTTACAACACCTATCAAACGTATCCTGAAATGCTTCTTCATACTTGTCCATGTTCTCTTCAAGATTCATTGCGATGATTTCAAGAATATCTGTCTTTTTTCTTGGTTCTCTTGGTTCACAGAGTTCCAACTCCGTTGCACTGTACTCATCTCTAAAGTTCTCATGAAACTGCAACATGATTAATAACACTCATCAGGGAATGCATAACAAATATATCAACATTTTTTATATGCATAACCTGTTATGCAGCTATTTTAAACAATGCATAACTGGTCATGCATTTAATATTGGAGCTGCATAAGATGTTATGCAATTATTTATTAAGGTGCATAACTTATTACGCATTCATATTTTTGCTAACACAACCCTGCTTTAACACTTTATCATTTTTAAATAATGTATAACTGGTCATGCATTCACAGTTTTTGCTGCATAAGATGTTACGCAATTATTTATTAAGGTGCATAACTTATTAGGTATTCATTTTTAAGGTTCATAAACAAGTACCTCTAAGCATGTAATATCCTTCTTGAGCATTGCTTTCTTCATTGCTACAAATTACCACCTTGCACCTCTTCGTGTAGCAGTGGGACTGACCTTGATGATTTCGGATGATATCTCAGCTATGTTAGAGTGCTAAGCCAACCAAAGTTGCAAAAAACAAAAACTAATAAGATATTCCGTGGATATGATTTATTGACAGATATTAAGAAAGTAAAAAAAAACTAACTCACTAGAGAATATATAGTGCAACCACTGCAATTCCTGATAAGAAGATTGTCTTTCTTCACAGTCTTGATGCCGTCCATCAGGTGATCATGAATTAGATCTGGAAAAGATACAGAGTCCATGGTTTCCAAATCCTTCACCAAACCTACATATGAGAGTCCAAATTGTCTCCCATTGACCGACAAAAGAACAAGACGGCTAGCATGTAAAGGCAGACAAGGGAGACAAATTCCTCTTCATGACCTTTCTGATCAAGTTTATCCAATACCATCCTTTCAATATCATCTATCCACACCTTTGTTACTTGTGCTTTGGGATCTTTACTCACAAAACCTGACCTTGTTTTACATGGGAATTGATTGACGAGGGAAAGTGACTGAGTCAGCCCTATCTCTTCATTTAAAGTCAGGATATCAGTTCCTCTATTTCCTTTAACTCTTGGAATCTGAAAAGTATCAGCAAGCTCACTAGCCGTTGACTGTATAGACTTGTTTTCAGACACCTTGAATGAAGGCTAACTCAAATTATCATGGTCATATGATAGAAGGACCTCATCTATCAGCTGGTTGCTCTTACCATCCAAGTATGACATATTCGCAGTAGATAACCAGTTATAGAATTTCCCAAACGGACATGCATTCATCATATTAGCCTGCAACGGAGTTAAACCACCTATGTCCCTTATCTTACCGAACAAGGTACCTACCCTTAGAAAACCTTCTCTATAAGTACCTCCTTGTTTTGCAGGTTTGGGTTTAGGTTTAACTGCATAAACAAAAGAACAAAAAAAAAGCATTTTACAAAGTTAGAACTGTTATTTTGACTGCATAACCTCTTATGCCTCTTTCTCAGGCATCTGCATAAACTGTTATGCAGATTTTTTACCATGCATAACCTATAATGCACTACTTCTTAAAATGTAAACCGATAGGTAAATGAGATATTATGCACAACCAGGTAAATGAGATATTATGCATAGTTTATAAGAAGGCATAACCTGTTATGCATTTGTTTTTTTAAGAAGCATTATGTGTTTTACAAGCTGTTAACTATAGAACAAGCAGGTAAATGATAAGAGAAGTTTATTAACTGATGCATAACAGGAATTCAATGTACCTGGTTTATATATGACACATTGCTAAACAGGTTCTTCTTCTTTTTCTTCTTCATCCTCTTCTTCACTTTCAGATCTTTCACTTTGCTTCTTCTTCTTCTTCTTCCTTTTCAGGTCTTCTGATTGTTTGGGTTCACGTCTTTTTATTTTCTTCTGATTATCAACAACTTGCTTGATTGAAACAGACTAAATCAACATTGAAACAAATCAATCACACCAAAGAAATAATATATCACACAAAACATATCACAAGCAAATTTTACCATCTTTGTCATCATCTGTATCATCCTAATTCTCTGTATCATCATCCAAAACTTCCTTTGGTGCAGCTTTCTCTATTTTCTTTTTTCCCTTAGTAGCTTTATCAGCCTGAACTTTAGATGCACTAGTGTTCGCAATTAATTGCTCCTCAGCTACCCGATCAGAATCTAATAGCAAACAAGAAAAAAATCATGCATAACAGAAAAGATCAAGTTAAGTTCAGAAACATGAAAGATGTAGGCAAGTTAAGTTCTCACCAGCTTTCTTTTTAGTCTTTGTTTTCTTCTCTGCTTCAGGCTTAGGTGAACTAGGTGATACCTGATCTTTCAATCTCTGCGACTTCCTTGATGGGGTTGCTTCAGGATCTTATATACGAGACACACAAATAAAAAAGTTATTCATATCAGGTTATGCAGTAACTTTGGTAAGAATAACATGTCATTCATCTGCATAACAGGTCATGCACATTTAATTTATTCTGCATAACATGTTATGTTAGAGCACTGCTCGGTCGAACTCGCAAGCGTTGCTATCTCAAGCTTGTTTGTCAAGTTTAGTTTCCAAAACTATAAGTCTTGATTTCTAGTCTACTTATAGCTAAGTCTCGGACTAGGATAGTAAGTGTAGTTGAGCTCTAGACTCCATGGCGTTCATCATGCAAAGACGAAGAACTACTCAAGGAACTTGTGGAACTTTATCGACAAAAAGGTATGTGGAGACTTGAACTTATCTATCACTCAAAAGTCTATTTATTTTATCTCTTATCTTGAGACAAAAATCATATTGCTATATAGACTTCGATTATACACATTTTCTATTTCGAGCCGAGTTTATCTCGCTTATCTATTTCTCGAAATATATGTTGGTAAGCTTTCGCTTTGGCCAAGTTCATCTTTACTCGTGATGAAAGTCATGTTGATTATTTCAATAACTTGAAAATCGCTTTGATGAAAAATAGTTTGTGAATAACAACTATATAACATCCTCTAAGAAAGTTTCAATGATTGAAATGAGAGTTTAGAACATGTAACCATCTTTGGATATAAACATGGTGTGTTCTCACATTTGTGTAAAAGTCCAAAACCGGGAACCCAAAGTATGCGTACCCGTACGCATACTGGCGGTTGTTGGAAATCCGGGTAAGTATGCGTACCCGTACGCATACTAGTGGAAAGTTCACGTCCGTGAATTTTTGCTGGAGTTTGAAAGTGAAAAACAAACTCAATCTGGTTACTTAAGTACGCGTACCAGTATGCATACTTAAGTAGGTTACTTTCTAAAATCGGTTTGTTCATGAACTAAAACATTTATATATTAAGGAATGCAATCTTTGCAAACCGTGGCTATAATGTTCATGAATCGATTCGAGTGAATCAAAACCGATTTTGCTTCGATTGTGTCATGTATACTTCTATAAGATCTAAGCAATTGAACAACTCTCTAACTAGTTCATTTGAGTCATTTGAACTAGTTATGGTGAAGATGAATAAGGTTGATATGAAAGTGCTCATATGTCTAACCACTGGTTAACTATTGTTGAACCGACTAAGTGTACTTGTTTAGGTATGGTTACTCAAACCTAAATGAAGTTACATTTCATTTGTGTATAACAAGCTAAGTTCGATCTAACGGTGAATATTGAATGCTTTGTTACCAAGGTAACTTAGATTGCAAACCATGATTTGGAGACTATATAAAGGAGAACTCTAGCAACTGGGAAACCTAATCCCCACACCTCCTGTGTGATACTAGTTGTATAAGATAGAGTCGATTCTCCTTTAACCTTAGGTTTTTCACGAAACCCTGTAGGTTAACGACTTAAAGACTTCGTTGGGATTGTGAAGCCAGACCCAACTATTTTCTCCGTAGTTGCGTGATCTGATCTTGCTATTTCTATCGTGATTGAGTACAATCGTAAGATTGGCTTGAGATTTATATCTCCGATAGGAAAGATAGAAAATTAGTCACAAACACCTTCGTCTTATCGTTTGTGATTCCACAATATCTTGTTTCGCTAGTCGATTAAGATTATTGTGAGGTGATTGATATTTCTAGGCTGTTCTTCGGGAATATTAGTACGGTATATAAATTGGTTCCTGTTCACACTGATTTATCAAAAGACGGAACAAAACCCGTAGGTATTTCTGTGGGAGACAGATTTATCTATTCCTATGACTTTTCTATGTGATACAGATTTGTTTATCAAGTCTTCGACTTTGGGTCGTAGAAACTCTTAGTTGTGGGTGAGATCAGCTAAGGGAATCAAGTGCGTAGTATCCTGCTGGGATCAGAGATGTAAGGGGCGCAACTGTACCTTGAATCAGTGTGAGATTGATTGGGGTTCAACTACAGTCCAGATCGAAGTTAGTTTGTAGTAGGCTAGTGTCTGTAGCGGCTTAATACAGTGTGTTGTTTAACAAAACTTATGGTGTCTGTGTTATTTCTTTTCCGCATTATATTTTGTTATATAATTGAAATATCACAGGTTGTGCGTTGAATCGATCAATTGGTAAATCCAACCTTTGGTTGTTGATTGAAATTGATTGATCCCTGAACATTGGTCTTTGGTACCGTTCAAGTTATCTCTCTTATATTCAATCGGGCTCGCACATAATTATTTGTTTGATTGCGGATTGAATTAAGAGATTGAGATATAACTCTTTGATATACTTTTTATAAGATTGAGTCTAACTGTCTAGTTGATTCTCTTGTAAGTATATTGGAGTTAGTCCATACAGATTGCTAAGCGAAATATTGGGTGAGGTTGTTAGACCCCCGCTTATTCATGTTATTTAGATTTTTTTTGTTGCATAACATGTGCTTTTTTCTACAGAATTTGTTATGCAAACATGAATCACAGACACATGAAGGAATGTAAGTGCATACCAGAGACTTTATTTTTCTTCTTGGCAGCGTCGTGCTTTGCGTTGGTTCTTGTCTCCTTTTGTTATTGGTCACCATCAGTTTCCCCTTTTCCTCTTCTAGGTATCATCATTAGCAGGTAAAAATGATGTTAAAACTGAAGTAGATTAAAATGAAAAAGTAAAACTTAAAAATGGGTGTTATGCAGTGTTTTCTTGCATATTATAATGTTAGACAGGGTGTTATGCAGTGTTTTTATGGTAAGCATAACCTGTCATGCATCTTCATAACAAGTTATGCACATTTATTTTATGCTACATAACTTGTTATTTTCGGCAGATTTTGTTATGAAAACATGAATCACACATGAACTAGTGAAAATGCGTACCAGAGACTTTCTTTCTCTTTTTCACAGCATCGTGCTTTGCCTTCATTTTCATCTCCTTCAGTGGTTGGTCACTATCAGTTTCTTCTTTTTCATCTTCAACATCAACATGTAAAAATGATGTTAAAATCGAAGAAGAAGAAAGTGATAAAGCAAAACAAATTATGGGTAAACACATTCAGGATGAAAATCTCACCAGAAACATTTTTCTTCTTAGATTTGCTCTTCTTTTTTTTCCGGATTACCGACTTCTAGTTCATCATCGGCAGTTACTACAATAAAACTTAAAATTAAAAAAATAAATGGAAAAAACAAAATCAAACACTAACAGATGAAGCTAATGATAAATCTCACCGATTTTATTATGTTTCTTCGACTTGATTTTTCCTTCGGTTTTCCCTTCTCCGTCTTTTAGGTCATCACCATCAAAAACAAAAGTTAAAATCGAATAAATAAATAAAACTCGAATCTACTGAATGCATGCAAGAATACGATCGATTAAACTAGTTTTAATACCTGATTTCTTCTCTTTTGACTTCTGAAGACGTGTTTTTGTTGGTGTTTCATCCATTTTTGTTGAACTGAATTCTAGGGTTTGTAAACTGTAAGTAGTTTCTAGGGTTTTTTAGAGTTTGCAATTGATTTCTAGGGTTTAATCAACTTCAATCATCGATTTAAATGATCGATTTCTTTGAATGATGGAGAAAAAATTATCTGCAGATCCGTTACGGAGTTAATGGAGGAGGAGAAAAGAAACTGTTGAAGAAGAAAAGAAACAGGTGAAAAGGAAATAAATGTTGTACTGACCGTTCAGGGGGTTAATAAAACTGCCCGAAACCGTTCAGGGGTAATAGAGTAACTCTGCGCTTTTTAAATATTTTTTAAAAAATTTGTGTGGCGACTGAATTTGAAAATAATTATGGGCCTGACGGTAAGAAAAAAAAAATCTGGGCCTGCGCTTAATTTTCCCTTTACTAACTACTCTTATCAAAGAAAGTAAAACATGTTTCTACAATAGCATTTCATTAAATGACAAAATTACCCATATATGTTAAATGACAAAGATGCCCTTAAAATTAGATATTACAACTGAACTTGTTTTTTCTAGGGATCATGTAATTTCATCGGAATAAAAGATCAAAAGATTAGCTCTAGTAAAAGAAAGTGTTATGGAATGAGTGTTTTTAACACGCGTTCACTACCAAGTCGAGTGAGGGACTTAGTGAAATGGTGTTTTTTTGCACTGTGGGAGAGACTGAGTGAAGGAGTGTTTTTCACCCAAGAGGTTGATAATGTGCCGCTGGAAGAACAATTCACCCAAGAGGCTGATTATGTGCCTCCTGGGATGAAAATATTACTCAAGAGGCTGATCATGTGCCTCATGGGATTAAAAATTCACCAAAACGACAGATCATGTGCCTCTCCAACTCATTGGTATTAACGAAGTTTGTTTTCTACATCTGAGCCGGTAAAATTATTAAACTAAATCATGACCATTGAAAATTCCACAACAACAATATTACCCTACATGTCGTTGTATAAGTCAACATAAGTCTTCTTTGACTTTAGTCAACGACGATAAAAAAACATCGTTGTGTAAGTCAACAAAAGTCCTAACACAACGACAATTTAACTTTGTCAACGACACTATCGGGATATACTATTTTGGGACAATTAGTTTGTGTCGTTACACTGTGTCTTCGATTGCCCATTTTCCATTAGTGGTTTCACTCCAAAACCACCATTAACATCACCTCCATCAATACCCATTCCTGTATCTGGCCAGTATTTAGTTCTCCTTTTTCAAATCATTATATCAACCACACCAAATCCACTGGTAACAACTGTTTCACCATCAATCATATTGTCTTTTGAATCTTAATCTTAATCCTTCTCTACCAAAAGATTTTCCCACTCTTAATCATCAATCAATAAAATATTAACTGTGGATTTAATGATTAATAAGATTTAAATTAATTAGAACTGAGATCTGTTTTTAAAAGTTTTTGATTAGGAAGAAAATGTATGTATGCTTGATTTGGAAGTTCTGAGAAGAAAATATCTTGGGTTTCAGGAACACCATGGAAATTGATTTTCCAATTGATGCTTTATTGTAGGGTTTTGCTACCATGAATTGCTTTCAGCGTCGGCAGCAATAGCTGGTAAAGTTTCTCTACATCCGGCAAGAAGACTACAAGTGAAAACTTTGGAACAAATCTTATCTCAGGGTTCAATCAACACCTTCTTTCTCATGGGAAATCCACCTTTGGTATGTCCTCCTCCACCATCTGATACACCTCCACCAATGATTATTTCTCAGTTTATTTAAATCAATCAAACCCACCGGAAGTCTGAACCATGAGTTACAAAAAACAATCAATGAAACAACCAGAAAGAGCAGTATAACATATATATCATCCTGGGAGTTTCAAACAGGGATAACCCCAATTACAACTCAAAAATCAGAACCCTAATCGAAGACTAAACCCATCAACCTAACACCAATAGATTAACCATAGGAAGCGGCGTAATGGAAGACCCAGAGGAAACTATAATCGGTGACTCAGTGAGCGGGATGAATTGGGATAAATATTGTTCTACAACAATGGTCCTCAAAGAGTGGAAAAAAACCTTACCAACATATAACTTAAGCCTTGAACTCATCGACGTCTACGGAACAACGATTAACGGAAAAATCATTGGAGTAATTAGTCGTATAAATCGCTGCGCATAGGTTGATGCATCGACCCGATTCCATACGGCTTCTAGTCATGGTACCTGGTGGATAGAAATCAGGGGCATAATGGAAATTAGCTTGACGGAGTCCAAGGATACAAAGGTAAAAACACATGGATTAGTGATGGGGGAGACAAAAGATGTGCATTGCCAGTGGGATAAAGCCGATAAACAAAATGATGCCAGGCTGCACAAAAGTTATCATCTTGGGAATATTGTCTTTTTATTTTAATAAATAAATGTACTGAAGTACTTAGTTTAGGCATAGTTTTAGGGAAGTTTAAATGCTTTATTTGCTTTGTGTCTGTTTTATTTGCTAAGTCCGTATACATGTTTGCAACGATCTGTACTAGTATATGAAAATCTAGTTTTAGGTGAGGACATCAATCACTCTGCAGGTTTAAGACCCATCCGACTACGACGACGATTCAACATCAGCTTGCTTCCACAACAACTTGTACATATGCCATCATCATCTTCGGTACCAAGTGAACCCTCTCTTCACGACGACTTTCTCCGGCGGGTACTTAGTTTACCAACTAGGGATGACGATTGTGACGAAATTTGGGTTGGTTATCCCCGGCGGGTACTTCGTTTACCAATTAGGGCTGACAAAGTCTCGGAACTGTTGCGCTCAAAAAATTCTGAGCTACTCTTGTGGGTAGTCTTTCAAGACGAGCTAATAGCTTTATCCTTCGCCTTCTACTACCCTCGAAGCAGAGTGTTTCACCGCATCTCCAACAAGCAGCTGACACCGGAATGAAGAAGAAGCCGGGTGTGTCATACAACCAGGCAGTCTCACATCACCAACAAACTAAAGAATCTCCTAATCACGTTGTTCAACATGTTACTATGTAAGTTATGTAAGCTAAATGTGGAAAACCCGAAAAAAGCCTCTCACCAAAAAACGGATATCACCCGACCTCGGTCCTTACCTCTTAGGCTCTCAGGAGATAAGACTCATTTTGATATCCCAAATACGTAAGTTCGGTTTCTTAATGAATATATTGCAACCTTCGAAAAAAAATAAATGCGGATGCGCTTCGTTGACACAAAGTTTTACACCAAATTCACACATGTCATATGTGTACACCCAAAAAAGTGAATTTGGAAAGATTTTTCTTTTTTAAATAGTTGATCCCACAAGAAAACTTTGTCTAACGATTTAGTGACCGTCACATAGTGGTGAATGGATTTGGTATAGAAATCTTGTTATACAGGAAGATTCTTCGGATGCATCAATCAAATGATTTCTTTAAGGAAAGGGTAAATCCACTACGATCCCTTAATCATCGGGTGCATTGGACTACTAGTCGAGGACTAGGCATTCTGACCGTGAATAGTACTGTTTCTATAACTTACGGTATGGTACATGTATGGTAAAGATGTAATAACATAATGCTGATATTTGGGGAAAATAATATACATGTCCAGGACACCTGAAATATCATTCACCGAATACAGTAGTCGTATGTAATTAATCACCAACACAGTTGGTACATAGATAAACAAAAGCAAAAGTAAGTATCTATGGTAGTAGGTATCCTGACAAGCAGAAAAAAGAGAAAGAAAGTGATAGGGTAGGTGAAGATATCTACGGCCTAGAGTGATTAGAGACACAAGAAAAAGATACTATATAAGTGTAACTTTCCTCTTCGTCTAGAATCCAAAAAAATTATACTTCTTCTCCTTCAATTGTACACCAAATTAACTCTCACTTGAATCAAGAAGCTGCTAGTCAAAAGACTCAAAATGAGTTCAGGCCATCACAGCAAATATAAAGGTGCTAGTGAAGGACAATCGAAAGAGAAAGAAGAAGAACAAGCATGTATGTATGCATTACAATTAGCTAGTGCGTCAGTCCCTGTGATGGTATTAAGAGCTGCAATTGAAATGGATGTTCTGGAGATAATGTCAAGAGCTGGTCCAGGTTCCGAACTTAGTGCTGCATATATTGCATCACAGATTCTCAATGTTACAAACACAAATGCCAGTGTCATGCTTGATCGTATGTTGAGATTATTGGCTAGTTATAAGATTCTTACTTGTTCTGACAAAACTCTTGATGATGGCACCGCTGAGAGAGTCTATGGTCTTGAACTTGTTTGTAAGTTTCTTGTTAAGGATGAAGACGGTGTTTCAATGGCTCCTTTGCTTTTAATGAACCAAGATAAAATCTTGTTGGAGAGCTGGTAAGTAAATGCATGTGTATATCCTTGGCAATTTGTATTAAGCATGCATGTAGAGTAATTGATAATAACCAACTTTCAAACCAATTTGTTTATATGTGATCAGGTTCCATTTGAAAGATGCAGTTGTTACCGGTGGTATCCCTTTCAACTTGGCATACCGCATGAACGCATTCGAATACCCTGCAACAGATGCAAGGTTCAACGCGGTGTTTAACAAAGGAATGTCAGATCACACTACAATATTTATGAAGAAAATCTTAGAAACATACAAAGGTTTCGAAGGTATAAGTTCAATCGTAGATGTTGGTGGAGGTGTTGGTGTCAGCCTAGACATGATTCTTACCAAGTACCCGTCAATGAAAGGTATTAACTTCGACTTACCTCACGTAATCAAAGACGCACCAACTTATGAAACTTCAGTCGAACATGTTGGAGGAGATATGTTTGTTAGTGTTCCAAAGGGAACCGATGCTGTATTCATGAAATGGATTCTTCATGACTGGAGTGATGAATTTTGCACGAAAGTTTTGAAGAATATTCATGAAGCTTTACCTGAACATGGCAAATTGATACTAGTGGAATGCATTATTCCTCCAACATGTGAACCAACTCTTGAAGCTTTGGGTGTTTATCAAGTTGATATCATGATGATGGCTTATAACCCTGGTGGTAAAGAAAGGACAGAGAAAGATTTTGATGCTTTGGCTAAAGCAACTGGATTTTCTGGTGTCAAACTTATCTGTTCTGCTTTTAACACTTGGATTATGGAGTGCCACAAGAACTAGTTCCTTAATTACGTCAATTTGTGTCCAGTCTTGTGCCTATTTCCATGATCAGTTTCTTTTTTTAATTTTGCTTTTCCTGTTTTAAGTTTTGTTGATCGGTATCTTTATCTTACGATTTTTATGCATGATTAATTCAATAAAATTGCGTGTTTATTTATGTTAATTTTTATGTGTCACTGACAAATTCCAGTTATATATATGACATACAAAAGATCTTCTCGTGTTCTGAGAGTTGCGCGTTTTTAGAGGATTAGTTAAGGAACAGTGACAATCTTCACCCTCTTTAACAAGATTTAATTTGATTAAAACAGCACAAATCTCAAATTCCAGCATAAAGGTATATACTGTATTAGATACACCCAGCCACCCTTCCAAATTCCAGCATAAAGGTTTTCCTCATTTCCCTCATGTGAGTTTTGGTGATGGAACGAATCTGTACGTTAAAACTCGCAAGGAAATCCAAAATGTATCCATTCAATTTGTGTTGTTACTCTAGTAGCCGTGTTTACCTTCAAATATTGATGCTGCCACTGTCACACTATAATTTCAGAAAAATCAAAACTAAAATACCTTGGATACACGTTGTCAGTGAAAAATTCTCAATTCCACTAGTAAATATGACTGGATTATTGTCGGGCATATACCTCGTGTAGCTGTTCGGTTACATGGGTTGAGACTATTTTTACTGCAAATTGAGCATTTTGGTACAAGACAGTAATGGAATAGAAGTATCGTTTTCAGCATATTATTAATTAGAACCCTCTATATTAATCATGAGTTGACAAAGATAGCTAGCAATCATATATGATCATGTCTTTGCTGCACCCACTACTACGAGTATGTACTAGTTGTATCAAAACATATACTGTTGATTTCTAAACTTCTAGACAGGCAGCTTCAAATAGAAAGCTTACTCATCTTCTATTCACCAAGGGATGGGTGTCATGGTACGTATCTCCCTTTAAAATTATCTGCCCCAAAAATTAATGAATCCATATGCAAAATTAAACAATCATTATTAATACAACTTCATCATCCTTTTTTTTTTTAACCAAAACACAAACAAAGAGCAAAAACTATAACAAACACAAAAACAAACTACACTACAAGAGAAGTGACGCAGGAAGGGAGCTTTGGAGGAGTCCAATTTCGATAAAGTCTTGAGAAAGAGACTGAATACTCCATGAGATATATGCCCTCTAAAAATCGATGCACAACTACCCTCTTTTCATTATGTAATTCATTTGTGAAACCACAAAATGCTGTTCTTTTCTCCCTTTTTCAATGCAGCTATAACTACTAGTTTTGAAAATGAATTAATAATACTCCCTTCATTCTTTTAAAGGCGGAGATTAGAATTTTTTTAATTCCCATTAGATAGGCGGAGTTGCAATTCTGCACGACCATTTTTCCTACACAAAATTGGTCAGTTAGCCCTAAAACAACAATTCCCGGGTGAAAAAAGATTTGTAAAATTTGACACTGTTTAAATGGACAAGAATAAAAAAGATACATTTCTATTAACTATTTTGGGTATTTTTCCCAACATAATTTTCGAAAGTTTACCTATATGCCCCTAAACTAAAGAGTTAAAACCTAAAAATCGTTGAAACAAAAATCATTGTTCTTCTCCATCATCGACAGAGAAAAAAACGAGATTCAATACCCGATCTGAAGTTAGCTGCGGTTTTTGTTATTAGAATCCATGTTCTTATCTATCATCATAATCTTCTCTAATCTTTTGTTCAATCCTGTAAGCTTAATTTCTAGGGTTTTGAGTTGATTTTGAATAAAAAAATCAAATCTAATCAATCCAATCCAATTCGATTTTGAGTAGGAAAGACGTGTTTGGTGATGTCCGTAGTTGGCAACTAGGGTTTTGATGTTGGCAGTGATGCAAAGCTGGATAGTGAGATTAAATCGAGTTTGTTCTTGAGCCGGAAAACAAGGAAGGAGAAGAGGTTTTTGTGTTGCTGAATTGGAAAGAAATTTGAACTAGAGGTTTTGCTGAATATTGGGTTTGTATTACAAAGATGAAGATGATTTGAATTTGAAGATGGTGGTGTTGATGTGTTGTGCAGTAATAAAAGATGACGTTGTTATCAATGGGTTCGATTTAGTTGTTGTTGTTGATTTCAAAAGGAAGAAAAATGGTTGGGGTTATGTTAATTTGTCCGAGTATTGCATAAGAAGACAAGGAGATGGGTTGGTTGCAATGAAGTATGGATATGTTTTTAAAGCTAGATGAAATCAGGATCATCTTGGCTTAAAGTGATTGAGTCCAGATTCATCCAAGAATAACACAAGATGCAACCAGGTTTATTCAGTTTGAATTTGGAGAGTAACACTCGATGCAACCCAGTTTCATTCAGTCTGAAGTTGGATAAATCTGGATTCACCCAAGTGTAACACACGATGCAACCCTGTTTCATTCAGTTTGAAGTTGGATACTTTGGATTCAACCGAGAGTAACACAAGATGCAACCAGTTTCATTCAGTTTAATCTTCTACAAACCCAAATTCAAATCTATCCCAGAATAACACAAGATGCAACCAGTTTCATTCAGATTAAGCTTGACTTCATACAAGAATCACACAAGATGCAACCAGGTGCATCCAGTTTAAACTTAATTTGATTTTTTTTAGTGTTATTCTTCTTCTTCTTTTTTCTTAGTGGAGGTTTTTGGCGGTCATGGTGGTGGATTAAACGTAGGAGATGGTGTTGTTAGTGTTCGAAGTGTTACTGGTGAAAGATATCACAGGTTTTTGATGTTGGCAGCGATTCTAATCCAATCTCCGGCAATCGAATGGGTAAAATAGACAATTTTCATATTTGAATGTTTTCATCCATTTGACCCAGACCAAAATCTTACTCGTCCATATTATCCTAGATTTGAATATTTCTGGGCAAATGACCCGTTTTTTCTCATTTCTACGTACACCCTTATTTGTAATTCATGGGTATCATACAACTTAATAACATGTGATGTGGAAATTAGTATTTGTATTGGGATAAGGTGAGGGTATATTAGGAAAATAAAAAGAAATTCTTATTCTAAGAGATCACTCCTTCTCCGCTTTTGTGCACCCAAGTTTTTGCGGCACACTGCTGCACATATTTGGAACCATACACTCTTGTGTTTGGAGCTCCGAGGTTTCTTTTGGGTCCTTGTTTCTTTATTTTTACGGAAATGATAAACCTAGAGAACTGAAAATCCCGCCAAACCTCCCCCATCTCACGTTTTATGGGCCCACCACCCCAAAAAAGTGGCCCATGCTAATAATCTCAGTGGGCAAAGTGACTCAAAATCTGTGAGGATCGGGATTTTTTGCGGTATTACCGCTCGGTGAGTCAATCACCGCGTTGATTTGTAAGTTTCTCTAGTCAGACTAGTACACAAAATTGCAAAAGAATGAGTACTGGAAGCTTTACTTTCAGTTGCATTAGCTCTTAACTACTTACCTCCGTCCTAAATTAGTTGAGCTAG
>JAJJMB010015994.1:3045743-3154935 GCA_023531105.1 Papaver atlanticum
CTGATGTCGGCATCCTCCCTGATTCCATTATAAGGAGTTTCTAGACTGTTTCTCTAGTCATGTTCTTTTCGAAAGTGAATATAGGTAATGACTTAGTAAATAAGTTTATCATGTCTTCCCCTGATTACTTTTGTGGGGAAGAAATTATTGTTCCTTTCTAATCAACAATTTTTGGATTGCACTTTCATTAGCAGTCGTCTTTATGTCTTTGCAAGGATAAAACAAACTCATGTCAATGGTTTTTTTAAAGTATATAAATATTGCATCTGTGTTAAGCTATATTTAGATAACAAATTCATTTAGCATGAAATATTTGGTTGAGTACATTATATCAAGCACAACAACACGTCTATTGCACTTACATACAAGAACTTCATCTCCCAACGCATCTTTGTCATCTTTCTTTAGACGAAACGGTCATTTACTTTCAATTGGAACTCGACTTAGATATCATGGGAGTCCTCGAAGGATGCATGTCCTTGTTATATTGACTAACAACTTTGTACATATGCAAACTAGTGGAATCATATACCACAAGTTCGGTGTTTTAATTCAAAAACTTGGTCAAAATGGAACTTTCCCAAGATTGATCATCTCAAATTCTGATTTTAAGTAGCTTGTAAGTCTCTTATTTCATCAAGATTTCTCATCATGTCCATACCATCGACATCGATAGCTACAATTTCATTTCATCAAATTTTATTTGTGAGTATAAGCAGGGCATAATACCTTACTTGTTTATCTCTTCCCAATCAAATAGTTAGTCAGACGGGTTATACCAGATCCGTCAAATTGTTACAATCCATAAGTGAGTGTCCCAATCTAATTACAAATGCAGGGCTATCAGAAACTTTTGTAAATATCTTTATCCTTTAAAATTCTAACAAATCTGTTAAAGAAGTTATCAATGGGGTAAAACCTAAAGGTATATCTCTTATTACAACAAGAAAGCCAGTTAGAAAAAATTTAGTTAAAAATAAAGGAATGAGAAGTTCTGATTCTTCTCACAACATTTCTTCTCAATGAGAGTATTGTTATGGAATGTCAGAGGCCTAAAAACAATTAGGGCCAAAGAAAAACTAAGATCTTTAGTTAATCAATTTAATCCTTCTTTAATTTGGCTAGCAGAGCCTAAAATAAGAGTTAGAAGTTTTGTTAAAAATTTGAGATTACCAGGAATGAGTCAGATGTTAATTCATAATTCCAGTGATACTGAAAAGGGGAATATTTGGTTGTTATGACATTCTTCTCTATCTACTCCTTCAATAATATCAAGTACTAAACAAGCCATTACTATCTGAGTTGGCGAAGTTATAGTCACTAGTATTCATGCAACATGCTTAACAGTAGACAGAAGAAAACTATGGGAGGAATTGATGAAGATGAGTGAAATGGATTTTCCATGGTTAGCGCTTGGTGATTTTAACACTGTTTTAAATTGTGATGAGAAAGTAGGTGGCAGAAGTCCTCTTAGAGTATCAATGAAAGATTTTAATAATTGCTTGGATTATTGTGGGCTATTAAAAGCTCCAAAATCAGGAATTCAGTTTTCTTGGTGCAACAATAGAGTGGGTAAGAAGAGAATTCTATGAGATCTTGATAAGGATTTTTTAAATATTAAATGGATGGAATTATATGACGGATGGAGATATAAAGTTGGAGTCAGGGGAGTCTCAGACCATGGAGCACTGATGGGGAGCACAACTGATATTCCCAAACCTCTTAATATCCCTTTTAGATATCAATCAATATGGACTTCTCATCCTGAATTTCTGCAACTTATACAACATTCCTGGGAGGAAGAATGTCCAGGAAATCCTTCTTTCATATTTATGAGTAAACTTAAGAGATTCAAAATCTGTGTTAAGAAATGGAATTGGGAGGTGTTTGGGGACTTGAGAATTAAAGTAAAAGAAACTGAAGAGGATGTTTTGAATGCTTCCTTACTCTCAGATGCTCAGCCTAAAAATGTGGATCTTCTTAATAATTTAGTTACTGCAAGAGGAAAGCATGAATTGGTAGCCCAACAATATAATGAATTGCTGAGATCCAAATCAAGAATAAAATGGGTGAAAGAAGGAGGTGCAAATACTGGTTTTTTCCATACTTCTATGAAGGTTATAAATGCACATAATAATATTGTGGAACTTGAAGATGCTAATGGAAATGTAGTTGCAAAACAGAATCAAATTGCAGACTTATTGATGACTCATTTTGAAAAGAAATTTGACTATCAAAAAGTTACATTTGATGAGGGTGTTTTTGACACTATTCCTAAAGTGATAACTGATGCAGATAATTCTTTCATGGATGCCATTCCTTCAGCACAGGAGATTAAAGATGCAGTTTGCTCTATGGATCCAAACAGCTCTCCAGGACCTGATGGATTTCCAAGTAGTTTTTATAGATTCTCATGGGAGATTATATGTCAAGATTTGATAAATGCAATTCAATTATGTTGGAGATGTAGATTTATACCAAAAGGAATGAACTCAATTTTTTTTTTCTTATTCCCTAAAATCCCTGGAGCTAGAAGAACATATCAATTTAGACCTATTGGTTTGTCTAATTTTTGTTTCAAAATCATTACAAGAATAATCATAACAAGATTGCATTATGTACTTCATAAGGTGATATCTTGTCAACAAGGTGCTTTCATAAATTAAAAGGGAGGAATATACAGGAAAAAATGGTTCTAGCTTCAGAACTTGTAAATGAACTGAATACCAAAAGAAGAGGAGGCAATGTGGGTTTTAAGTTGGATATCACTCAAGCTTTTGACTCACTAAGTTGGGAATTCATTTTTGAAACACTTAAAATTTTTGGCTTTTCTTCAGTGGGAATTAATTGGTTGAAGATTATATTTGAATCTGCAAGAATTTCTGTTTTAGTAAATGGAGGTCCATTTGGTTTTTTTGGGGTAAGAAGGGGACTTAGACATTGTCTCCCATTCTCTCTGTGATAGCTGAAGAAGTACTTAGTAGGAATTTAACCAAAATGATACAAGATGGTCTAATTCAAACAATGGTTAACAGAAATGGATGTCAGCCATCCCATTTAATGTTTGCTGATGATATATTTATATTATGTAATTGGCATAAAATATCATTAGAGAATTTGATGGGGCTTTTAATGAAATATCAAAATGCATCAGGACATACTGTAAATAGAGCAAAAAGTAAGTGTTTTGTTGGAGGAGTTATTGAAGACAGAAGACATACAATTGCAGCGAGTTTACAAATGGAACTTTCATATTTTCCTGACAAATACTTGGGGTGTAATTATGTGTCCTGGTAGAGTCAAAACTGCTCAAGTTTGGGGGATGGTGGAAATGTTACAAAAACAACTAGCTGGTTGGATTGGTAAGCTTCTTGGATTCCCAGCCAGATTAACTTTAGTTAAATTTGTGCATTGTAGTATACCCATATATAACATGTCAGTATATAAATGGCCCAAGTATGTGATTAAAGAATGTGAAAGAATAATTAGAATTTTTTTATGAACTAGTGATCCATCTGTGAAGAAACTGGTGACTGTTAAATTGGAGGAGGTAAATGCACCTTTTTATGAAGGAGGTCTTGGTACTAGAAGATTGGAGGTGATGAATAAGGCTTTACTTCTGAAGTTATTATGGAAAATTGAAACTGAAGATGATGAGTGGACAAAATTCATGAAGGCAAAATACAAGAAAAAAAATGGTGACTGGATCACTAGTTACAAGAAATCTTCAATTTGGCCTGGATTGAAATGGGTGATGAATGAACTTAATGAAGGAAGTAGATGGTTGGTAGGGAATGGGAGAAACATCTCAGTATGGAAAGATAAATGGGTGAAAGAATATGCTCTTATTGACCATCATCACTCAGACCCACTAGTGCAACTAAATCAAAACTTAAAGGTGTGTGATCTAATAGTAAATGGAGAATGGCAAATTCCTGAAGAAATGACACACTTTTTTGAGCTAAATGAGTTACCAGCTATAGGGACAGACAGTGATAAAAGAATATGTACAACTGATTTAACTGGAAGATTTACAACTGCTAATGTTGTACAACACATAAGGAAGAAATATCAAAAAGTATCTTGGGATAAATATGTGTGGAGTCCCTATATTCATCCATACACAGCCTGCAATGTATGGAAAGTTCTCAGAGGTGCATGTGCAACTGAAAAAAATGTTAGGAAGAAGGGCTTTAATACAGTGTCTAAATGCTATTTATGTGGGAATGATCAAGATAATATGGAGCATATTCTATGGGGATGTTCCTTCAGCATTGGCATTTTGCACCGGCTTGTAGGTATGTTTAATCTTCCTATTCCTACAAAATTTGATGAAGTAATTACATGTGTTAAAAATCAAAGCGCTGCAATTAGACAGATATGGTATATAAGTGCTTTCTCTGTAATTGTGGAGCTATGGTTGACATGAAATTTGAGAATGTATGAGAATATTAGTCCAAATGCTGAGAATCTCAAACACACAATTTTATGTTTCACAAAGGAATGTGGGGTCAGATTTAATGGTGCCATGAGAAACTGTGTGTATGATCTGAACATTGTAGTGAATTTTTGGTTTAAAGGAATCAAAAGCAAGAGCTTTACTGTGAAAAAAGTATTTTTCAGATTGCCTAACATCAATCAAACTTTAATCTGTTGTGATTTCCAAAGGCAATCCAGGAGCCGCAGGATTTGGTTTTGTAGGTAGAAATAGTGATGGATTATGTTTGGGTGCAGCTAGTGGAGGTTTGAGAATTGCCACAAATTACATTGCAGAGGTTATGGCACTGATAACTGCAGGTGAGTGGGCAGTAAGGCAACAACTTATGGATGTATGCTTTAGTTTAGACTCTAAGGCAGTGATTGTTGCTTTCAATAGTGGTAGAATTCCTTGGATCTTAATAAATAGATGAAGGAAAATATATGGCCTTTTAAGAAGTATAAATTTCAGACATTCTTACAGGGAGGTCAACTTCTCAACTGACCAGCTAGCTAAAAAAAGGGACTAACCTCAGAAGTGGAGAAGTTATAACATATGATGGCAAGCCTGGTTTTCTTGGAATAATGGAGCAGGAGGATTCCCTTTACTTTAAATTTTCTTGAATTCAAAAATGTAAAGCAATATTCTGTAATTTTTTCTTTTTAGTATTGTTTTTTGCTTTCATGTAAGCTAGTCTTGGCATGTCAAGACTACAATTTTGTCTTTGAGTTTCTCTCCTTAGTAATAAAAGTTATATGATTTAGCAAAGAAAAAATCCAAACAGAAAGATGTAATAACCATATACACAAATGTTGCATCTCAGGTCCTTCTGATATTACCAAACTAAGTAGTAGAATGTTCATTGCAAGAGAGTAAGCAATTCTAGGACTTTTTTTGAGAAACCTATCGCGCCACAAAGGGAGTCTTTATACTTTAGTACTTCATTACTCTCACTTTTCCTTGTGATAAATAATCATTTATGTCCCACGGGCTTTACACTTGGTTGGTTAGCACTACCACATCAAATGCCTGTATATTTGTCAAAGAACGAAGTTTTACCTGGATTGTGTAGTCCAAAATTTCCCTTTGATGACATTAAACAATAAAGAGCGTGAGTCGATCTCATCGTGTTCTATTTCCTTGAGCGCGGATCATCTCATCATTAATATATCCGCACGATCTTTCGATTAACTCGTGCACATTCTCATGATCCACTAGGATTTCATTGTTTTCTGGAATCAATAAACTTCTGAGCGTCTTCCAGTTTGATTTGTTGACATTGTCAGAGACAATCTAATGAGATGATTTCATTAATGATATGAATTAGGTTGTCCCTTGTTCACCTACTTCCTTTCTAAGTGAGCATTGATCGAACCTGGTGGTCTCTTCATCTTCCTTTATGGAGCCCTATGCATCCTCAACTAAAGTTCCACCCAGTGTAGTTGCAACACCTCCATCTATGATATAATATTCCTTACTTAGGATTTTTTTACGTTGTAGGTATACTTGCAGCTGGTATGTTCGATCTTGTCACTTTAGCGATTTCAGTGCATATTTCAAAAATCAATAATTCTTTCCGCTTGACATTTACGTATGTGGAGCAAAAAAATCAATATGAGTGGGAATACACCACGAAAGTGTCTGTCGTTTTCTTAGAAAATCATTTTTCTTATCTCCTCCTAATGACGGGAAGACTATATCATCAAAGTGACGGTACGCAAATCTAGCGGTTAAGAGACCGCCAACCAAAGGTTTTAAAATGAGGATAATTATTGGGAATCTATGCCTAACATGACTACTTAATTGTTTTATTGAGCCATTATAGTAGGATGTGGGGTCTTAACGGAACATATATAGAACAACTAAATAAATAAGTAATAATACAAATATCAGGTTTGTATCTAGTTACCAACTGGATGGTTGACTAATTATGGGTTCTAACACGAATAAGTGGAGATGCGTATAATATTGCATATCTCATAAGCAGTTATAAGAAGGTTGATACACATAACCTATGCATTAGCTAACATCTATAACCTTTGATAGTAGCTTCTACGGTACCATGTGGTATAAGATGCTCTACAAGCTACACTGATCCTATTAAACATCCAATAATCATCAAGTTCTTTTGATGTAGACTCTCTTTCATTGGCAAGGATGGTGAGCCATTAAATTGTGAAATATATGCTAGTATTTTTCCAAAAAAGCATTATTTCTTATGAAAAATAATTAATTCAACACCAGAGCCATAATTCACTTGAATGGTCCATATTTTGCATGGATATGTTTGCAATATCATTTTGTTTATTTTGAAAGAATGGATTGTTTAACATTTGCATCTTAGGATGGTCTCAATCATGATTAAAATGAGTGAAATGATTTATTACTTTAAAAGCATAATGAAAGGGGAGGCAGTGCTTCTAGTACTTTAGAAAGCGTTGATTATGAGAGATGCCATCACTTTCTATTTTTTAAATCTCTGTAATTCCCATTTTCTTGTTCTCATTTATTGTCTATTTGAGTTCATTCAAAACAGAATATCACGTCACAGCCAAAGTGTCTTTATGGTTATGTCAAAACCTGAAAGTCAACTCCTAACATTACATTGCCTGTGACGATATAAATTCAATTATCCTAGTATTAGTAATTTACAGTTCACTAGAATAAGTGGCTCATTATTTTCTCTAAAATGTGATTCATTTCGCATCCATTAAAGGAAATTAATAAATGCATTCCCGTTCTCACCTCCGTATGATTACCATTTGCACGGATTTCATAGGAACTTATTAGCTCTTGGTTCTTACAGAGATCATGTAACTTTTAATCATTATACCAATTAGATAACAAAGATATTAAGCATATTGATTCGCTCGACTACTACTTGTGATGCTCACATGGCATTATATAACAATAAGTAGTTGTATATTTCCTTAAGAGCTTCATCTAATAAGTGGTGTGGCCTTATTATGTAATAAAAGAAGATTTATCACATTTACTTTAGAAAAGGAGAGGTACCAAGTACACCACCAAATTTTTGTTTGGAAACCTATATGGAAAAACTTGTTACAATCAGTAGTTCAGATCAATAGTAAAGACCTGATACCTGATATGTAGACAAGTTTTACTTGGACGATCTCAAAAATCAATATCCATATAATAATCTAGTATGCACCCAAACTGTTACGGGACCGAATTCCAACAAGAACATGTGTTGTAATCTTTCTTTCAAGATACGAATTCTCAAGAATAAATCTTGTAGGTTATATATAGTCTTTTAGGCTCAAAAACTGTCTATTTTATCAATCATACTACTTGTGATATTTCTATTATAAAAATAAACAAGATAATACGGAAATAAATAAGGTAAGACACCAGAAATTTTGTTAACGAGGAAAGTTGCAATGTGCAGAAAAACCCCGGAACTTAGTCCAGAACTTGAACACCACACTGCATTACGCCTCTACAGATGCTATCCTACTATCAGACTTCAGAATGGACTAAAGTTGAGACCGAATTGGTCCGTACGAGTAATTCAGCTTCAAGTGTGCTCCTTTATATTTCTTGGATCTCACAAAACCCAATACAAAACAATTTCCCTAGCTGACATCCATTACAGGCTTAGGAGTTGCTTCAACCTAAGTGAAGCCTTTTTGACTATTCTGCCTCAAACAAAAAACTAATTTGATTTCCTTTCACAAAAATGTTCAACCAACGTATGGAAATATAAATCCTTATGAGGGATCTTAAGAAAATAAGATATCAAGAAAACTCAACGATTAGGATGAACTTATTATCTTCAAAACCTATTGAGATGCCCGAACAATTCTACTTCACAAGAATATTCTAAACAAATCAAACCAGATTTACATATCTATCTTGTAGAATCACAAAGTTGAGACGAATAGTACTTTATGATTTTTATCTATCTTGTTCCTGATCTAGAGTTTGAAAACTGTAATGATCAATAAAAATAAGATCTGGATAACAAGAACTATCATGTAAAAGATAATCTGATAAGGCTTCACGAATCCCTTAGTGAAGTTTTTCAAAGTCATAACCAAATACAAGTTCACCATAGTAAACCTAGGTTTTAGAGGATGACTGTAGCCGCAACTAGGAAATTGAAGTGCCAGGATTGAGATTCTAGCATGCAGGGAGTCTTCTATTTATATTGATGAACAAATCTATGTTCGTGAACTAGGTTCCTTGTTTACGAATTACTTTGTAACCAAGAAAGCTAAACTTCGTTATATATATTGTGCATGTAAGATGTGAGAAGTTTGTTTGAATCACAAAGAAGATATGTGCAACCGTAAGTATATATTATGTACCCAGTGGTTTAACAAGAACAATGTTTAAGTAGTTCTGAAACCTACAAGCTTAAATTGGATTTTAATTATCATAAGACCAAATCAGTTCGTGAACTTTCAAAGCAGTTTGTGAACCTAAAGTCGTCTCCTAAATCACGAGCCTTTCGAATTTGACAAGTTCGCGAACTGTCAAAGTAGTTTGTATACTTGAAAACAAAAGGTGTACAAGAAATATTCAAAAACAACTATTTCATGAACTTCATAAATCAGTTCGTTTACTATTAAATTAAATGGTATACGGAACTATCTTAAACTCGACTAGTTCGTGAACTTCATAAATCAATTCTGAAAAAGCGGGTATCTAACAACCACACCCAATATTTCGTTTTGGCGATCTGTAAGGACTAACTCCAATATATTTCCAAGAGAATCAACTAGATAGTCAGACTCAATCAAGGAAAATACATCCAAGAGTTATATTTCTGTTTCTCAATGTAATCAGCAAATCAAACAGAAAAAAAATCCGCGAGCCTGATTATTATGAGAAACAACTTGAACGGTACCAAAGACCAATGTTCAAGTGTCAATCAATTTATATCAACATCCAAAGGTTGGATTATCTAATTGATTGAACTACACGCAACCTGTGATATTTCAATTATATAGAAAATATAATGCGAAAAAGAAATAACACAGACACCAGAAATTTTGTTAACGAGGAAATCGGAAATGCATAAAAACCCCGGGACCTAGTCCAGATTTGAACACCACACTGTATTAAGCCGCTACAGACTCTAGCCTACTGAAAAAGCGGGGGTCTAATAACCTCACCCAATATTTTTCTTAGCAATCTGTATGGACAGACTCCAATATACTTTCAAGAGAATCAACTAGACAGTTAGACTCAATCTTAAGAAAAGTATATCAAAGAGTTATATCTCAATCTCTCAATTCAATCCGCAGTCAAACAAATAATAATTTGCGAGCCTGATTTAATATAAGAGAGATAACTTGAACGGTACCAAAGACCAATGTTCAAGGATCAATCAATTTCAATCAACAACCAAAGGTTGGATTTACCAATTGATTGATTCAACGCACAACCTGTGACATTTCAATTATATAACAAAATATAATGCGGAAAAGAAATAACACAGACACCATAAGTTTTGTTAACGAGGAAACAACAAATACAGAAAAACCCCAGGACTTAGTCCATATTTGAACAACACACTGTATTAAGCCGCTACAGACACTGGCCTACAACAAAGCTAACTTCGGTCTGGAATGTAGTTGAGCCCTAATCAATCTCACATTGATCAAGGTACAGTCGCGTTCCTTACGTCTCTGATCCCAGCAGGATACTACGCACTTGATTCCCTTAGCTGATCTCACCCACAACCAAGAGTTGCTATGACCCAAAGTCGAAGACTTGATAGACAAATCTGTATCACACAGAAAAGTCTATTGAATAGATAAATCTGTCTCCCATAGATATACCTATGAGTTTTTGTTCCGTCTTTTGATAAATCAAGGTGAACAAGAACCAATTGATAACCCGGACTTATATTCCCGAAGAACAGCCTAGAATTATCAATCACCTCACAATAATCTTAATCAATTAACGAAAGAAGATATTGTGGAATCACAAACAATGAGATGAAGGTGTTTGTGACTACTTTTCTATCTTACCTATCGGAGATATAAATCTCAAGCCAATCTTACGATTGTACTCAATCACGATAGAAAACAGCAAGATCAGATCACACAACTACAGAGAAAATAGTTGGGTCTGGCTTCACAATCCCAATGAAGTGTTTAAGTCGTTAATCTACAGGGTTTCGTGAAAAACCTAAGGTTAAAGCAGAATCGACTCTATCTTATACAACTAGTATCACATAGGAGGTGTGGGGATTAGGTTTCCCAGTTGCTAGAGTTCTCCTTTATATAGATTTCAAATCAGGGTTTACAATCTAAGTTACCTTGGTAACAAAGCATTCAATATTCACCATTAGATGAAAACTTGATTAGATTCAAGATAATATCTTTCAACCGTTAGATCGAACTTAGCTTGTTATACATAAATGAAATATAACTTCATTTAGGTTTGAGTGACCGTACCTAAACGTGTACATTTAGTCGGTTCAACAATAGTTAACCAATGGTTACCATATGATCACTTTCATATCAACCTTATTCATCTTTACCATAACTAGTTCAAGTGACTCAAATGAAATAGTTAAAGAGTTGTTCAATTGCTTAGATCTCATAGAAGTATACAAGACACAATCGAAGAAAAATCGATTTTGATTCACTCGAATCAATTCATGAACATTATAGCCACGGTTTGCAAAGATTGCATTCCTTATTATATAAATGTTTTAGTTCATGAACAAACTGATTTTAGAAAGTAACCTGCTTAAGTATGCAAACGGGTACGCACACTTAAGTGACCGGATTGAGTTTGTTTTTCACTTCCAAACTCCAGCTGAAATTCACGGACGTGTAACTTCCGCCAGTATGCGTACGGGTATGCATACTTACCCGGATTTCCAACAACCGCCAGTACGCATACTTTGGGTTCCCGGTTTTTGAATTTTTCACAAATGTGAGAACACACTATGTTTATGTCCAAACATGGTTACTTGTTCTAAACTCTCATTTCAATCATTGAAACTTTCTTAGAGGATGTTAAAATAGTTATTCACAAACTATTTCCATCAAAGCGATTTTCAAGTTATTGAAATAATCAACATGACTTTCGTCACGAGTAAAGATGAACTTGGATAAAGCGAAAGCTTACCGACACATATTTCGATAAATAGATAAGCGAGATAACTCAGCTCGAAATAGCAAATGTGTATAATTGAAGTCTATATAGCAATACAACTTTTGTCTCAAATAGGAGATAGAGTGGATAGACTTTTGAGTGATAGATAAGTTCAAGTCTCCACATACCTTTTTTTTTATAAAGTTCCACAAGTTACCTTGAGTAGTTCTTCGTCTTCATTCGATGAACGCCGTGGAGTCTAAAGCTCAACTACACTTACTATCCTAATCCGAGACTTAGCTATAAGTAGACTAGAAATCAAGACTTATAGTTTGGCAACTAAACTTGACAAACATCCTTGAGATAGCAACGCTTGCGAGTTCGACCGAACAATGTTCTAACAATCCCCCCCTTTGTCAATTTTAGTAACAAAACTATCAATACATATGGAATACAAAATAAATAAACTTTGTAGCTTCTCATCCAAATGCTTGATCTCCTTGGTTCTTCAACATTACTCGAAATTTTCGTCACTTCCAAGTACTCCAATGATTCTAAATGTGTTCAACTCAGCATCATCGTTGTTGAAGATCCGTAGCTATAACAATGAGAAAACAATAGCTCTCAATCATTATTATATAGTGTCATAGTATTATTACACAACATCAAAGTTCAATTGTATCACAACTTCGACAATAATACTATGGTGATATGTATCACTCCCCCTTAGTCAATACTTGTTTTGAGGTAAAAACTTATTCGGCTGATTTTGGTAAATTTGGGTATGTTGATGAGAAACGAATACAAACCCTAAACAAATACACTGCACATGAGTACTTTAGATTCGAGAGATCAATCTGTACAATCCTGGCCTAAACCAAGAAATGGTCGTTCCAGTCTTGATTCGGTCACAAAGTGAAGGAGAAGGGTTGATCTTAGGGTGGGAAGCGAACAAGGTGTTGAGATCAAAAATATTGAATTTTGAAGGTGTGGATGTTTTATGACTTGTGTCAGAATTTGGAACTGGCTTGCAGAATGTAAGCTATCAGTTCTTGGTGTTTTCTGGATACTTGTGTTGATAACCAAAATTGTGTCGTTGGTTGAAATAGGTTGAAAACCTATTTATATCAGTCATAGTTGCACGCACCCTGATCTCATATGAACTGGGAATAGTTGAGTGATGGAGGAGTGGGATCGTGCAGGATGGTTAAAACCACATCTCCACTATGAGGGGAAGACTGGGTGGTTTCGTCCCACTACTTATATATCATCACTAACTGCCCTCATTTCCTGACACTTTATTGTAATAGGCGTGTTGCACGCCGCACGCTGTAGATCGCAAAACCAATACCCTGATGAAAATCCCCAAGTTTGTGACATATTTGATGTCTCGAGTATTTCCGTGGAAAATATGCAGCAGGCTGCTGAATGGGTCTTGTTTGCAAGACCTAGTTATTCTTACCAATCACGCGCAAGCTAGGTGGCGGGTGGTCATATGTGAGTAGCTTCCAGGAGCTATCTATGTAAATTAAAGATGTGGTGATCGGTCCCTATAGGAGAATGGTGGTTGGTATCCATTTTGACATCCTATTGGTTGGCTCAAATTAAATCTAAACCGGTTAAGTTGGCTAGCCAAGTTGGATGGCAGAGATGATTTGCAGAAGTTTGTGCTAATTCATGAAATTTCATAATCAGAAAATTCAGATGTGAGACCCTCACTAAAACTGTTGTTGAATTCTCATAAGAACTCGTATTTTTACGATCCGCCCCTTCATTCTTATCAGAAAAGAATTTCCTATCTTCCATCGCGGGAATATTTAGGTTCTTAACTCGTTTAGGAGGTGAAAACCGCCTGACAGTAAAAACTCAGGAGGAATTCTGTCAGTTTTCAGCCATGACCTAGCTCGTCTTTTAAGCTGTATCTTTTAACTCGTTAATCTGATTGATGAGATTTTTTAGTATGTTATGCTAGAAATCCATACGAAACTTTTGGCATGTAGCTCATACTAAAATTGTTTACCAAATGCTCCCAGTTGTTCATCCAATATTTGGGTGATCGTTTAGAAGCCATATGGGTAGGCCGCGGCGTGGCCGATTGTTGCTTATGGAAGAGGGGTGGCCATTGATCATAGACACAACTCTTTATAGAAAAGGGGGTGGACGTTGATCATGGCCATAACTTGTTGTGGAAAAGGGGGTGGCCGTTGATCATGGCCACATATCGTTGGAATAGCATGGCTTGCCAATTAGCATGCCGGTGCGATTTGGCAGGTTGATTAGCTAATTGGCATGGCGGCCATGTTGACATGATGACCACTAGGTGTTAGCACAGTTTGTCTTTATTTAATGTGTGTGGCGGGTTTAAAGCGACCTGATTGGTCGATAGGAAAGGGGGCCACCAAGCAGCATGGGACCGGCCACACTCCATGTGCGTGTGGTGCATTTAAAGCGACCTGATTGGTCGATGGGAAAGAGGTCCGGCAAGAGTAACATGGGGGCGTGGCCATCTGCAGGTGGCGCCCGCTAGGGTGAACTGGCCGACCATGTGGTGTGGAAACGCCTCCTCTTATTGCTTCTCTTATTTTCCGCGGCTCCTCTTTTATTTCTTGTTTTCTGATTTTTGGTAGGACTTTGGTCCTACTAGTCCATGGCATATCAATTTCCTAGCTTCCCTAGGTTTAGTTTTGACCAGCAGGGTCCGAGATATTGCGCAAGCGCAAAAAACCTAATTTTTGCAAATTAATTAGGTTAATATTTGAATCTTGTGAATTATCACAAAATTGATTAAATTCGGTGAGTTTTGTATGTTGACACAGAGTTCTTTAAATTTTATTGTCAGAGAGCAGCATGCTTTATGACTGAGTACTTTCATGCAGACCTTAATCTTGATACTTAGGGAAATTGATGCTACTCGGCTGTGAGTGAACACTAATTGTCATGTCATATCAATATTAAGGGTTCAGTCGGGGAACATAGCACAGGAAAGTATTCAATGAGCCTTTCATTAATGAATAATATAGGCAGGATGTTGAAATTTACAAAATATTTGGGATTGTTGCTACATGCACCATTCTGGATAAAGTTCATGTAAATATATTGAATTGCTCAATATATGCGTAAGTAAAAAGGTTGGGCACTTATTACTTCAAATGGCTCTGTCTCTTTGCAGAATGACGGTACATTAAATACAGGGTTTTACAATCTTTATCCCTGAACTAAAAACCACCATCAATATTAAGTCCTCTGCTTAGCACGTAGTAGTGACATTGTTACGGGGTAAGCACTAGATGGTGAGAGATGAAAATAAAATTCATGAGAAGAGTAAACAGACGTTACCAGTAGAGAGAGGCCGGCTTGGCGTTTGAGCAGAACACGTTTAATGAAACGTCGATGCAAGTAGCAATCACCCTTCTAGTACGTTGATGCTGGTAACACTAAAATGATGTATTTAAGTAGTGGAGACTCAACTGATGAGTGTTAAGGCAGTTAAGCCTTGAATACAAAGATGAGTGTTGAGGTGGTGGAGCCAGCACCATGATGTGTAGAGGCAGTGACGCCTGACAACACGAGTGAGTGATGAGGAGATTGTGCGTCTCAACACTAAGATGTGTTGAGGCAGTGATGCTTGATAACATAGTAGTGAGTGTTGAGGAATCGCTTCGTCTCAACACTAAGTTGGGGATATGTTGACGCAGTATGACTGACAACACAGTAGTGAGTGTTGAGGAATTTGTACGTCCCAACACTAAGAGGAAAACATGTTGAGGCAGTATGCCTGACAACACAATAGTGAGTGTTGAGGAATTTGCACGTCTCAACACTAAGAGGAAGGATGTGTTGAGGCAGTATGTCTGGAAACTCAGTAGTGAGTGTAGAGGAATTCGCACATCTCAACACTAAGAGGAAATTGTGTTAAGGCAGTATGCCTGATAACAGATTAGTAAGTGTTGAGGAATTTGTATGTCCCAACACTAAGAGGAAAACGTGTTGAGGCAGTATGCCTGACAACACAATAGTGAGTGTTGAGGAATTTTCACGTATCAACACTAAGAGGAAGGATGTGTTTAGGCAGTATGCATGGCAACACAGTAGTGAGTATTGAGGAATTTGCACGTCTCAACACTAAGAGGAAATCGTGTTGAGGAAGTATGCCTGACAACACAATAGTGAGTGTTGAGGAATTTGAACGTCTAAACACTAAGAGGAAGGATGTGTTGAGGCAGTATGCCTGGCAACACAGTAGTGAGTGTTGAGGAATTCGCATGTATCAACACTAAAAGGAAATCGTGTTGAGGCAGTATGCCTGACAACACAATAGTGAGTGTTGAGGAATTTGTACACCCCAAACTAAGAGGAAAACGTGTTGAGGCAGTATGCCTGACAACACAATAATGAGTGTTGAGGAATTTGCACGTCTCAACACTAAGAGGAAGGATGTGTTGAGGAAGTATTCCTAGTAACACAGTAGTGAGTGTTGAGGAATTTGCACGTCTCAACACTAAGAGAAAATCGTGTTGAGGCAGTATGCCTGACAACACAATAGTGAGTGTTGAGGAACTTGCAAGTCCCAACACTAAGAGGAAAACGTGTTGAGGCACTATGCCAGACAACACAATAGTGAGTGTTGAGGAATTTGCACGTCTCAACACTAAGAGGAAGGATGTGTTGAGGTAGTATGCCTGGCAACACAGTAGTGAGTGTTAAGGAATTTGCACGTCTCAACACTAAGAGGAAATCGTGTTGAGGCAGTATGCCCGACAACACAATAGTGAGTGTTGAGGAATTTGCACGTCGCAACACTAAGAGGGAGGATGTGTTGAGGCAGTATGCCTGGTAACACAGTAGTGGGTGTTGAGGAATTTGCACGTCTTAACACTAATAACAAATCGTGTTGAGGCAGTATGCCTGACAACACAATAGTGAGTGTTGAGGAATTGTCACATCTCAACACTAAGAGGGAGGATGTGTTGAGGCAGTGTGCCCGGCAACACAGTAGTGGGTGTTGAGGAATTTGCACGTCTCAACACTAAGAGGAAAACGTGTTGAGGCAGTATGCCTGACAACACAATAATGAGTGTTGAGGAATTTGCACTTCTCAACACTAAGAGGAAGGATGTGTTGAGGCAGTATTCTTGGCAACACAGTAGTGGGTGTTGAGGAATTTGCGCGTGTCAACACTAAGAAGAAATCGTGTTGAGGAAGTATGCCTTACAACACAATAGTGAGTGTTGAGGAATCAGCGCGTCTCAACACTAGGATATTTAAAATTTATTTGTTATGCCTAATAGATATTAAACATTTAGTTTAAGGATAGTTACTTGGCTTCATCTCCGCTAGGCATGTCCTTCGCGTATGATTGGGCTTTGGGTATATTAGGCTCTCCCATGAGTAAGCAGCATCAGGCGTTAGTGTTGACATCAGGATGACGATGGATTGATAGACGAACAAAAGTCCCCAGGTCTTGATGGGACGAAAAATAGCCGGTTGTAAAGAGAGTTGTTCAACAAGACTTACTCGTGGAACCTGCGAAGCTACACTCTCTCCAGGAAATTGCGTCACATTTGCAAGTTGTCCATACGACAACAAATAATCTTCAGGATTTGACGGCTTGTTGGAGACCCTCTAAGGTATATACTTTGGCAGGGAACATACTCCTAGTTTCGCTTTGTTGCTATGTATCCATGAGCCCCCCAGGACCATATCATGATTCGGGTATTCCTTGACAATATGAAACTTGGCGTGTGTTAGGGTGTCTCATATCTTGATTTCGAGATTAATGTACCCATAGGCATCTATCGACCTTCCTTTTGAGTTTTCGATCATAGTCGGGTAGTGAGCAGCTTCTAGCTCTCAGAGTCTTGACGGTGACATTGTTGAAGTCAGAGGCCGCGTCAATCAGTGTGCTTTCAAACTCGACACCTTTCAGGTGAGTAGTGGTTAGGAGTCCCCAGTTACGTTTACCAGCCGTACCTTCCAAGAGAGACTGGGATTTCGGGGTAGCTTCTCCAATTGAAAACAATCGCCTGCCCAACACAACACGGTTGAGGGCTGAAAATATATCTCGGCGCTGCGCCTTGGAAAAATAAAGAATCTCACACACATGCTCCATCATAGATTGCACGGTTTTGTGAACAGAGTCCCCAGAAAGCATTAATGCACAACTCTACCAACTGATGTTCAGTCACATTTGGATCATGAAAATCTAATGCCTGAATTATGAATTCCTTGACATAATCATTCGGATGTTCGTTGTTTCGCTCCTTCTGAGTTGTGGCCCTGTCCATCTGAGTTTTGGCAAGAATTTCCTGTCTCTCCATTAAATCGATAATGGTAATGGGAGGTTGGTTTCCTCTAGCTCCTCCAGTCTCTCATCCTGACGAAGAAGTGGTAGCAGCCCTGGTGATGATTGGAGGCATCATATTCGAAGAAATATTAGGAGTAGCGGTGGCTCTGGCTCTGGTAATAGGAGGCGTCACGCCAGAGGGGATGCTTCCGGTGCTACTGGTGTTGGTGCTAGAGGATGTAACGCCATGGGATGTGTTGACTGCATTTGCGGATGGTACATTGGTGTTGGTCATTCCCTTTTGCTCTCGTTCGATAGGTCCACATACTCTGTCTGCATCGTCCTTGGCGGAGGCACAGACCTAGTACAAGGATTCAACATTTTTTGTGTCATCTCTGAAATTGGTGGTGTTCTCCGAGCGAATGTTTGCTAGCTCTTGCTACAGCCAGTTTTCCATACTCTTTAAGAAATAAAACGTCTCATTTTGTAGCTTGACAATATCAGCTTGATTTGCGACAACATCTTCTAATATTTTTGCCATACCTTCCATGGTGATTGGATTTCGAGCATTGGCGGCTTTGGAAGTGTTTGGGATGGCCGGGGTAACTTATGAAGCGGAAAGTTGGGATTGGTGATTGAAGTTAATTATGGTTAATGATTGAATTTAAACCTAAGATCCACCATCTTGAGTTTGGGAAGATTGGAATGAAAATTAAAAAATTGGCTTCGCAACCGAGAGATTAATCTCCCACTGTGGTGCAAGTTGTTTTGGGGTAAAAACCGATTCTGCTGATTTTGGTAAATTTGGGTGTGTTGATGAGAAACGAATTCAAACCCTAAACAAATGCACTGAACATGAGTAATTTAGATTCGAGAGATCAATCTGTACAATCCTGACCTAAACCAATAAATGGCCGTTCCATTCCTACTTCGGTTACAAAGTGAAGGAGAAGGGTTGATCTTAGGGAGGGAAGCGAAGAAGGTGTTGATATCAAAAATATTGAATTTTGAAGGTGTGGCTGTTTTATGACTTGTATTAGAATATAGAACTGGCTTGCAGAATGTAAGATATCAGTTCTTGGTGTTTTCTGGATACTTGTGTTGATAACCAAAACTGTGTCATTGGTTGAAATAGGTTGAAAACCTATTTATATCCGTCATAGTTGCACGCACCTTGATCTCATAGGAACTGGGAATAGTTGAGTGGTGGAGGAGTGGGATCGTGCAGGATGGTGAAAACCACGTCTCCACTATGAGGAGATGACTGGGTGGTTTCGTCCCACTACTTATCTATCATCACTAACTCTCCGCCTTTCCTGACACTTTCTTGTAATAGGCGTGTTGCACGCCGCACGTTGTAGACCGCCAGACCAATACCCTGATGAACATCCCCAGTTTGTGACATTTTTATGTCTCGAGTATTTTCGTGGAAAATATGCAGCAGGCTGCTGAATAGATCTTGTTTGCAAGACCTAGTTATTCTGACCAATCACGCGTAAGCTAGGTGGCGGGTGGTCATATGTGAGTAGCTGCCAGGAGCTATCTATGTACATTAAAGATGTGGTGATCGGTCCCTATAGGAGAATGGTGGCTGGTAGCCATTTTGACATCCTATTGGTTGGCCCAAATTAAATCTAAACTGGTTAAGTTGGCTAGCCAAGTTGGATGGCTGAGAGTATTTGCAAAAGTTTTTTCTAATTCATGAAATTTCGTAATCAGAAAATTCAGATGTGAGACCCTCACTAAAACTGCTGTAGAATTTTCATAACAACTCGGATTTTGACGATCCGCCCATCTATTCTTATCATAAAAGAATTTACTATCTTCCAACGAGGGAATATTTAGTTTTTGAGCTCGTTTAGGAGGTGAAAAAAGACCGAAAGTAAAAACTCTAGGAGAATTCAGGAGGAATTCTGTCAGTTTTCAGCCATGACCTAGCTCGTCTTTTAAGATGTATCTTTTAGCTCGTTAATCCGATTGATGAGGTTTTTTAGTATGTTATGCTAGACATCAATACGAAACTTTTGGCATTTAGCTCATACTAAAATTGTTTACCAAATGCTCCCAGTTGTTCGTCCAATCTTTGGGTGATCAATTAGAAGCCATATGGGTAGGCCGCGGCGTGGCCGATTGTTCCTTATGGAAGAGGGGTGGCCATTGATCATGGCCACAAGTCTTTATGGAAAAGGGGGTGGCCGTTGATCATGGCCACAACTCGTTGTGGAAAAGGGGGTGGCCGTTGAACATGGCCACAGCTCGTTGGAATAGCATGGCTTGCCAATTATCATGCCGGTGCGATTTGGCAGGTTGATTAGCTAATTGGCATGGTGGACATGTTGACATGACGGCCACTAGGTGTTAGCACAGTTTCGATTTATTTAATACATGTGGCGGGTTTAAAGCGACCTGATTGGTCAATAGGAAAGGGGGCTGGCAAGCAACATGTGCCCGGCCACACTCCAAGTGCGTGCGGCGCATTTAGAGCGACCTGATTGGTCGATGGGCAAGAGGGCCGGCAAGAGTAACATGGGGGTGTGGCCATCTGCAGGTGGCGCCCGCTAGGGTGAACTGGCCGTCCATGTGGCGTGGTCACGCCTCCTCTTATTGTTGCTCCTATTTTCCGTGGCTCCTCTTTTATTTCTTGTTTTCTGATTTTTGGTAGGACTTTGCTCCTACTAGTCCATGGCGGATCAATTTCCTAGCTTGCCTAGGTTTAGTTTCGACCAGCAGGGTCCGAGATATTACGCAGGCGCAAAAAACCTAATTTTGCAAATTAATTAGGTTAATATTTGAATCTTGTGAATTATCACAAAATTGATTAAATTCGGTGAGTTCTGTATGTTGACACAGAGTTCTTTAAATTTTATTGTCAGAGAGCAGCATGCTTTCCGACTGAGTACTTTCATGCATACCTTAATCTTGATACTTCGGGGAATTGATGCTACTCAGCTTCGAGTGAACACTAATTGTCATGTCATATCAATATTAAGGGTGCAGCCGGGGAACATAGCACAGGAAAGTATTCAATGAGCCTTGCATTAATGAATAATACAGGCAGGATGTTGAAATTTACAGAATATTTGGGATTGTTGCTACATGCACCATCTGGATAAAGTTCATGTAAATATATTGAATTACTCAATATATGCGTAAGTAAAAAGGCTGGGCACTCATTACTTCAAATGGCTCCGTCTCTTTGCAGAATGGCGGTACATTAAATACAGGGTTTTACAATCTTTATCCCTGAACTAAAAGCCACCATCAACAATACTTCATCTCACATGAAAACCACTCCCCCTTACATAATGATCCGAAAACCATATGTATTTGTAGTGTGAACTACACATTAATTCTCCCCCTTTTTGTCAATAAAATTGGCAAAGGTACGGAAATTAGTTGGATCCTAATGAAGTTTCCATAGAGATACTTCATGACCAAAATAAAAGCACATATCAACTTTTTTAGATGTAATCATATAACCGAAACTAAATGCATTTATCAAGGAGTTTATAAAGATACAAGATAATCCCTATAATATTCCACAGCCGCACTCCCCACAAATATTTTGCAATTAAGCACAAGTTTAATTAAGAACTCTCCCCCATAAAATGTCATTCCCGAAAGAACAACAAGAGCGACCTTACTTTCATAAGAAAAGAAGGATTTCTTTGGACATTAACAAATAACATGAAACATGAATTTGTATCAAAAAATCTCAATTAAATTAACCACAAGAGAACCTATGATTAAATTAATCGGAAATGCTCACATAAGAGAACTTACGGAGCCACACAGTATTCACATAAAGATATGGATCAGGGAAGATCAATACCGTGGAATAAACAAAGATTCATTCTATTTTTCATCACTATTTGTACAATGACATATAATAGACTTTAATCTTCGTAAACAAAAGTTCATCTTATCTTCCATCAATATTTGCATAATGACATAATAGGCTTAACTTTTGTTTGTCAAAAGTTCATTCAATCTTTTATCAATACTTGCATACTGACATATGAAAGACTTAACTTTTGACCACGTATGGGACAATCAAAGTTCCCGGACGCAAACACACATATCCCATAACGAGTTGCAATATATAAAACCATAAAGATTAATACTGCAAAATCATCTTCCAAATACACTTTAGAATTTAAATAAATAAATCTAAAAACATTGCAAGATGAAAATCGTTGGAAATAGCTATGTGTACTCACAATAATTGTTATTCCAAACCCTAGTTATCCTTCTTAAAACATAAGAATAAATTCTCATAAAAAGTTTCCTAGACAAAGTAAAACAACTCATAGAGAACATAATTCGAAAAACATCATACATGGACAGCAACCAGAGACCGAACATAGACGAGTTCATCGGTTGCTTTCTTCAGTTCGTTTTTCAGAAATTCAAGATTCTTTGTTGCACCAAGTTGTTCACGTACGACCTCAAAATCTTGAAGAAGATTTCCTACCAGTTGTGATGATATCTGAACTGGCAGTTTGTTTTCATGATCAACTGCATGATAGCAGGTTATGAAAACAGGGTTCTCGTGAAACTCGATAGCCTTTCCCTTCTCAACTTCATCTTCCTTGTTGCATCCATCCATTGTGCACACAACAAAATTCAGGGGAACTTTTTGACGTTACGGAACGAGTATGTATCAAAAGAGCATGATACATATATATATATGAGTGTTTCATATGAAACCCTAGGGTTACTCGTATATGTTCCGTATAGGTCAGGTGTACGTTCACTTATAGTTCCACACTTGGTACAAGACCAAGAGAGTAATGAAGCCAAATTTAGAAGTAGTTTTGATAACAATCAAAGAAAAATTCTAAACAAATTGACGACAGCCTTAGTTCAGAATAACATAAGGTAATTGTTGATGAACAACAACTAATTGGTCAATGGGAAGAAGGACAAAAATCCTTCAAGGCAATCAACAAAGAAAAATTCTCAAGAGTTAATGATCAAAAATATTACACCATGTCATATACTGGAGAAAGTCTCAACAGTTTTATGATCATCATTACGTAAAGGGAAAAGATAATGAAAAGAATAATATAACAATGACTACTTTCTCATGACAAAAGATCTTCTTGAAAATCATGAGCATCCTCCCACAGTTACAAGGAGGATGCAACATTGAGCAGTCAAGTTGTATTTTGATGAGCATTTTTCTCATCAAGAATATTGACTTCTTCTCTCTTTCCTTCATGAAGATTTTCAGAAAAATCAATAGGATTAGTCGAAAGAGATTTAACCAGAGGCTAACAAGGGATACCTGAAACTGCTACCTTTCTTTCCTTCTTAATGCTCTGTTTGAGTCTGTTTATACTTGTCTTGAGCTCCGAGACTCGATTATTGATGTGAACAAAGTATGGAGCAGACATCTTGGATTCAAGACTTTCTTCAGAGAGAGGAAAGGAGTTTGGACATTTTTTCTTCCTCCTATGACTATTTCTCTTCTCAGAGTAATTTAAAGAGTCAGTTGTCCACCTGACGTTCTTTCTTCTAAAATTGTAGGCGGTTTTTGTCTCATAATCATAATCAAGAATTGGCTCATCACAGCAGTTTTCTTGATTGCAGACAGGCATTTTACTCCAACTAGATGAGAAATAGGTTTAATTACTTCTTTAGACATCCATACAAGAATGTTATGAAGTTTTACATTCCTCAGTCGGAAGCGACATCTCCTTTCAAGGTGTCCTTTGTTTCCACAATAATAGAAGTTAAAGGAATTGTTCTTGACTGTTCTCATGGGAGTTGATTTCAAAGGTGGACAATCCTTGTTCCTAGGAACATCAGCTGCTGAAGATGGTATTTCACATAGAGACTTGTCATTAGCACGGACAAAATTGATCTTACTGGTACTTGGAGCGTTTATTCTTTTATAGCCCATACCACGTGTATCACGATGTTCTTTACATGCTCCCAGCATAGAAGATAATTTTGTAGAGCTAAAATTGAATCTTTTCAGATTCTCTTCCAGTGAATTTACCTTATCAAGAGCAGCAACAAGATCAGTCTCCAATAGTTTTTCTTTGGCGAGAAGACTGATTTTTCTGTCATTAAAGCATTTTTGTTGAGAGTCGTATCTTGCTTCAGATTCTGCAAGTCTTTCTTTCAACACAAAGAGATTTTGAAGAATATTATCACATTTGGACCTTTTTGAACGTACATCTTCTTCTCGATCTTTAACGGTAGATGATGTGGTTTGTGATTGTAGTAAAAATGATTCGAACTCTAAGACTTGTGAAGGATTTTCTAGACTCAAATTAAACTCAACAATTAAATAAAGTTGTATAAAAAATATAAAGAAAACACCGAGACTCTGGATTCCACCATTGACCAATTAAATGATAAACTCTAATAAATATTTATTTAATTTTTTTCTTTTTAAGTGATTCTAATATTTTGCCTCTAATAGATTTTTGAAGTAATAGTTGTAAACACAAAGCATGAAACATCAAAAGTTTTAAAACCTAGCATGTCCCATCAAAACAATTCACAACTACTCAATAAAATCAATTTTCCTATATTAGTTCTATGCAAATAATCATATAAAAAATTGCAAAAATAATTAAAATTGAATTATACCACTTTTCATGGAACAATGGCTTCCTCCGTCGCCTCGGCTAAGGGGTTTAGCTCCTCATAATAGAAATATGCTCAAAAGTTGATTTCATTGCTCAAATAAGGTGTTTTTATTAAGAAGGACGAGCTGTAGTTATAGAAAGCTTTTTGTAAGGAAAGTAATGGTCGCTGAAAGTATTAAGCAACGACAGTGAAAAACGATAACAGCTTTCTGTATTTGAATATAAGACTGCTTCTGCGACGGTTCGGTGTGGGTCGAAGTTTTTCGTGTTCTTCAGCAGTAGCAGCAGCAGCGGGTTTTTTTCAACTTTGATTTCTCGGCTCTGTGGTGTTCTAAACTTCCCCTAACTTTCGACACCTCTTCTATATGACCCAACCAACCTATTTATATCAAAAAGACCGATTAAATCACTCCTAAATCTTCCAAAATCTCTTCATTTTTCTTCACGGCCAAGTTGCGGCAATTTCTTGTTTTAGGATTTCTACGCGTATCTGATTTTTCCTTTTGATTCTAAACTCTTCCTTAGATAGATATCAAGCTTTGGGAAGAAAATCTTGCCTTTAGTCTCCCTGAAATTCCTAAAATAATTCATCAAAGACCCAAAACTTCCATCACCTCTTTTTTGCTCTAATTCGATCTCTAGCCAATTTGGGTTCAATCCAAAGACTTTACCAGGCCTGTGTAGTCCTAAGGAGTAAACCCAATCAATTTCAGCCCTTTAATCTCCATAAAAATCGATCAAAACACCAACCCTAAAATCTGTCCGTGAAAACCATTTTTCCAGCCAAAACTTTCCTTTTAAACCGTTAAGAAGGTGTCCCCCTATCCAATCCCGGTATGTGCTTAGCAGCTGCTTGGAAATGGGTTACCCTTTATCCAAAATGAGAGTCCGAATAGCAAATGTCCTCCCAGGTGCCTTTAACAACTTTTCGAGCCAATTTCGCCGCAAAAGCCTATTTCTCCAAAAACACCTACAAAGGGATAAAATACAAAAATTAGTACAAAAATGGGTACTAACAATATACACAATAGAGATGAAAATAGACACATAAATGCGTCTATCAAATACCCCCAAACTTGTTATTTGCTAGTACCGAGCAAATTAAAAACAGAAAATAAAATCCTAACTCACTGTCGCATGCATCGTCGATTGCACTTAGCATGTGCAACAAGCCTTTAAACCCCTAGGTGGCCCTAGTGGCTGAGTTATAGTCTCGGGAGGGTTTACCAAAGGTGTACCCACAAAACCTTTACTCTAGAACCTAGCTATCTACGCAGAACCTTGGAATGCACTAAAGAACCTCCTTGGTTGGCATACTTATTCATTATGGGAGGAAGTACCCTGATGCGAAATTCCAATTGATGTATATGAGTTTGCACTCAAGTATACTAAAATTCATATATAAGTGACAGAGCTCTACTCAGATAGTCGCACTATGGACATCAATATCCGGAATCAAATAATTCACATGAATAGATTAAGAAGATGGATATAGAAATAGATGGTTGCGAATGGACTTCAATGCCAAGATGAACCTATGACCTAGTGGATTGAGATACTGGTCTGGACTAATATCAACATAACTGGCATATACAAGGGAACCCTTGGTCGACAATCCTAAATCTACATCAACACAGCTTGGATATACAAGGGAACCAGTGGTTGACTTTATAATAAACTTTTATTTATTTTTATTTTTATTTTTTTAACGACATGATTAGATCTTTTGGATCCAAGCGCATGCTTCTTGTCAGCAGATTACATGGTAATTCTCGTGGATCCTGCATTCCACGCTTGTTTAGGCGACGGAGACAGGGAGAACACACACATATTGCTATCCAAGTGTTATTTATTCCGATTGGTCTAATTGGTCTGGTATTTTTTTTTAATATATATATTTTTTTTTATTTTTTTATTATAGTAACTCAATCACTCTATTTCAACCCAGCAGACATCAACATAAAAATTTGCAAAAATAAAAACAGAAGTAATAAGATGATTCCGAGATACGGTGAAACTATCATGTTATTTCTAACACCTGAGCTCCGTGCTTTTATGAATAGACTCTTATAGATGTTTCCATCTAGTCAGATTGGTTCCTCAACTCCTAAAACCAAAATGCTTCCATCCACTTAGATTGATTAGTGCCATCCTTAATAGGCATAAATTTCTAGGCTCTGGAGTTTATAATGCAACTAAAAAGTTTCTCCCATACCTCCAAACTTAAATCTAACATTGTCCTCAATGTTCTAAAGATAAAATTAAAAGCATGAACAAGGAGAAACTGTTACCATTTGAAGCAAAAGAGTTAAGGAAAGATATTACCGTGTTGCATGAGCATGGGTTACCTCCCAAGAAGTGCTAAGTTTAAAGTCTTCAGCCAGACATCAAGTACCATAAAATGGCTAATTACCTTTCATAGCATATATCAGTAGTCGAAATAACTGTGGGTAATCAGAACAAAATAGCACTGCCACTAATATGATACAACTGCACAGGATTAGAAAAATTAACAGATGGAGCACAACCTGATCTAAACTTTCTTGCAAGACAACTGGGTTTATCTGTGACGCCCTCTTAGGCTTCATGTGAGTGTCTTGACAAACATATTTTTCCGAACTATGAGTTCCCAATTCCTGGACAGTATCAGGAGGATCGGGTTGTGGAGTCGGGACAGACTCAAGTAATACCTCAGGCACACTGGACTCGAGTCCCAAGTTAGGGACTTCTAATAAGGATACTTGACCATCACTACCCCCAAAATTAGGGTAGTCAGTATTCTCAGACAACCCTCTAATTATTGCTTGAATTTCCGGATCCTCAGAGTCTTTAAAATACTCAAGAGTTTCTTCTAGTTCTCTACCCCCAAACTTAGGTTCATCATTACTCACAGAAAGACCTAACACTAGTGACTGAATTTCTGGGTTTGTAGAGTCCTTAAAATATTCAAGAGCTTCTTCTAGTTCTAAAGCTTGGTCATCTATCTTACCTAAGATAATTGTCTCATCAAATTCATCTAAAAAATCACCAAACAAAGTGTCGTCCCTATTATCCTGAACTAGATCCTGAACCAAAGTACTAATCATATTCACTTCCTCTAAATCATCAGAAGGTTTTCTAGTAACATTAAAGACATTTAGTTAAGTGGTCATATTACCGAAGGATATGTTCATAAGTCCGGTCCTACAGTTGATAACAGCATTAGACGTGGCTAAAAATGGGCGACCTAAAATTACCGGTATTTGATTCTATGGGTCAGGGAAAGGTACAGGTTGTGTATCTAGGAATACAAAATCCACAGGATAAATAAACTTGTCGACCTCAATAAGAACATCTTCTATCACACCACGAGGAATTTTAACAGACCTATCAGCTAACTGCAGTGTTATCTTGGTAGGTTTCAACTCACCAAGTCCTAGCTGTAAGTACACATGGTATGGAAGTAAGTTCACACTAGCTCCTAAGTCAAGTAAAGCTTTTTCTACCATGTGTTTTCCTATCGTGCAAGCAATGGTAGGGGCACCTGGGTCTTTATACTTAGGAGTTGTGGTGTTCTGAATGATCGAACTTACATGACAGGCTAAAAAGGCTTTTTTAGGGACACTAAGCTTTCGCTTTCGCGTACACATATCCTTGAGAAACTTGGAATAAGCCGGCAGTTGCCTAATTGCTTCTAATAACGGAAGATTTATGGTAACTTTCATAAAAACCTCCATTATGTCATTAAAGGTTGATTCACTCTTTGTTGGTACTAGTAGCTGAGGAAATGGGGCTCTAGGCATAAAATAGGGCCTCTCAGGAATCGAATTGACATCATCAGAGATTTTATCAGTCTCCTCAGCTATGGATGGTCCTGAGGGGTGAACTACAGCTTGCTCACTTTCGGGCATGTTTACCTTATTGTCTACAACTCTACCACTCCTAAGGGTTCTAATAGCATTCAATTGATTCAATGGTTTTGTACTTACTTCATGAACTCCTCTAGGGTTGGGTTGTGTTTGACCTTTTTCTCTCAAAGACTCATTTATCAAACTAACCTGGGTTTCTAACTCGAAAATAGCCTGAGAATTATCTTGGACCATCTTTTTATTTTCATCTAAACCTTGTATCATCGATTGATGAAACATTGCAGTTTGTTGGGTTAACAAAGCGAGAGATTCCTCTAGACTCAAAATTTTCTTATCAGACTGATTCTGAAACTGAGCTGATCCTGAAGGATTCTTAGTATAGCCAAAACCTAGAGGAGCATTCGAATTACTAAACTGACCTTGACTCTGGCCCTTAGACCATGAAAGGTTCGGATGGTTTCTCCACCCAGGATTATAGGTTTCTGAATATGGGTCAAATTTATGTCGATTATCGAGTCTAGTGTTATTATAAAGAGCATTGGCTTGCTCTTCATAATTCGGGCCTTCCCAAAAAGGCTCCAATCTACCACTAGTGTGACCCATTTCTAGAGCTTCTAACCTTTTAGCTATCGCTGCAATCTTGGCATCTGATTCATAGCCTCCTTCTACCCTATTAGTGTTTCCTCTGCTTAGAAGAATTGTTTTCCTGGGTTCCCTACTATTTTCCCATTGTTGGGTCTTTTCGGCGGCTTCATTCAAAAATGTCATTGCCGCCTCAACAGTTTGGTTCTCAAACCCACCTGGACACAGAGCTTCAACCGTGGTTATTGTGGAATAATCTAAACCCTCATAAAGGATCTGAACTAGCCTAACCTTTTCTAAACCATGGTGAGGACATTGTGTTAACAAATCATTGAACCTTTCCAAATACCTATACAAAGATTCTCCCTCTTGTTGTGAGAATGTGCAGATTTGCGTCCTAATCGACGATGTTTTATGCCTAGGGAAAAACTTATTGAAAAAGGTAGATGTAAGTTGTTCATATGTTTCGATTGACTCAGAAGTCAAACTATACATCCACGATTTGGCTTTATCTTTCAGGGAAAAGGGAAATAACCTAAGTTTCAAAGCATCATCATCTAAGCCTCTAATTCTTAGGGTACCGCAAATTTCTTCAAAATCCCACATGGAAATAGGGGTTCTCATTTTCTTTCCCTAAAAAGATTGGGAGCATCTGTATGGTCCCAGGTTTAAGCTCATAATTGGCTTCTGTGTCAGCTAACTTAATACACGAGGGACAAGTGGTCCTAGTCGGATTCAACAAATCTTTCAAAGTAGCCATTTCTGGTACTATCGGAGTATTAGGGATTCTCTCTTCAGGAGAATGTTCAAAACAGGACTCTCCGAAAATCGGACTTTCTAGATTAAGGTAATCGAGACGCTTAGAACTGTTAGGTTTTTCTTTAACAAATCTACCTAGGGCGTCTCTTTTACGTTCAGGCATACAAGAGTTTTCCAAATTGGAAAGGTGAGCAATCACAAATCAAAGACGACTCAACCAAATCAAACCTATTGATTTCTAGCAAACAAAAAGCATGATGGCTCCACTTAGATTGTTTCTAGACCATCTTCTACTCTTCCAAGAGGCAACTGGGTACAATTTTAGCAAACCTCGTAGGACGATCCGAATAAAGTAAGTCGAAGAGAAGTAAGAGAAGCTCAGAGGAGCTTTGATACCCCCACCTCTTTGGAAACGCTTCCCTGGGTTACAAGGCGACTCTAATCGACTTACAGTAATCTTCCTGAACTTTGAGTTAGGCTAACAAGACACCCAATACGATCCTTTTGAACGACTTTCCTATAAGCTCGTTACCCTATCGGTCTCGTTCTAGTCAATATTTTAAGCTTGGGTTCGCGTTCGGTATTGTTTTCCTAAGGCGGGAAAGAAGAGAACGGTGATGAAATCCGAACCCTTATCTTGTATGGCCAGGCCTTGCCCTTTACTAGGAAAATAAATGTCCGTATTCAGAACCTCAACAGATATGCACCTTAAGGAAGAAAGTAACTCGCTGACAGGGGATTCGCGAGTGTTCAGAATCTTACCTCCCGTTCCAGACGGGGGATGAATCGGTTGTAGTCGACTCGGGCCACTGACTCCTGTGTCAGTGTACGAACCCAAGGTGCAGATACAATATCGTAATTGTCCTCCTTCTCTGCAAACAGTTTTATAATTAAAGGTACCCTTCTGTAGGGTATATAAAAATAAAAATTAAAATAATGTCCAGAGTCCAAAAAGTAAAAAAAAAAAAAAAAATTACAAAATAATAAAGAAACCCTAATACAATTTATTTTTTTAAATAAACAAAACCCTAAAAAAAATAAAAAATAACTAAAATAAAATTGTCTTCTTTTCCGTTCTTTTCGCTTTAATCTTTAGCTCCAAGTCATTACGAAATCACCAAACTCCTTGGCTCAATTTATTTTTTCTTCTTTATGTTCCAAAACCTGTAGACAAAAGACAAATACCCAAAAAGGTAAAATAGAACAAAATAATAAAAATAAAAATAAAATAAAAATAGATCTAAAACCCTAAAAACAAGTCCGCGTCGGCGGCGCCAAAAATTGATGTGGTTTGTAATTGTAGTAAAAATGATTCGAACTCTAAGACTTGTGAAGGATTTTCTAGACTCAAATTAAACTCAACAATTAAATAAAGTTGTATCAAAAATATAAAGAAAACACCGAGACTCTGGATTCCACCATTGACCAATTAAATGATAAACTCTAATCAATATTTATGCAATTTTTTTCTTTTCAAGTGATTCTAATATTTTGCCTCTAATAGATTTTTGAAGTAATAGTTGTAAACACAAAGCATGAAACATCAAAAGTTTTAAAACCTAGCATGTCCCATCAAAACAATTCACAAGTACTCAATAAAATCAATTTTCCTATATTAGTTCTATGCAAATAATCATATAAAAAATTGCAAAAATAATTAAAATTGAATTATACCACTTTTCATGGAACAATGGCTTCCTCCGTCGCCTCGGCTAAGGGGTTTAGCTCCTCATAATAGAAATATTCTCAAAAGTTGATTTCATTGCTAAAATAAGGTGTTTTTATTAAGAAGGACGAGTTGTAGTTATAGAAAGCTTTTTGTAAGGAAAGTAATGGTCGCTGAAAGTATTAAGCAACGACAGTGAAAAACGATAACAGCTTTCTGTATTTGAATATAAGACTGCTTCTACGACGGTTCGGTGTGGGTCGAAGTTTTTCGTGTTCTTCAGCAGTAGCAGCAGCAGCGGGTTTTCTTCAACTTTTATTTCTCGGCTCTGTGGTATTCTAAACTTCCCCTAACTTTCTACACCTCTTCTATATGACCCAACCAATCTATTTATATCAAAAAGACCGATTAAATCACACCAAAACTTCCATCACCTCTGTTTTGCTCTAATTCGATCTCTAGCCAATTTGGGTTCAATCCAAAGACTTTACCAGGCCTGTGTAGTCCTAAGGATTAAACCCAATCAATTTCAGCCCTTTAATCTCCATAAAAATCGATCAAAACTCCAACCCTAAAATCCGTCCGTGTAAACCATTTTTCCCGCCAAAACTTTCCTTTTAAACTGTGAAGAAGGTGTCCCCCTATCCAATCTCGGTCTGTGCTTAGCATCTTCTTGGAAATGGGTTACCCCTTATCCAAAATGAGAGTCCGAATAGAAAATGTCCTCCCAGGTGCCTTTTACAACTTTTCGAGCCAATTTCGCCGCAAAAGCCTACTTCTCCAAAAACACCTACAAAGGGATAAAATACCAAAATTAGTACAAAAATGCGTACTAACAATATACACAATAGAGATGAAAATAGACCCATAAATGCGTCTATCAGTAGATTGTAAGAGTTTGTATCCACAATCATAACCCTTAAAAAGTTTTCTTAGTTTTCTTTTTTCTTGACAGAGAGGTGCCAGATATTCAGCCAAACAAGTTGTTGACTTCTTTCCTTTAAAAACATGGTAAAAGAGCTTGATATATTAAGGGACTTCCTCATAAATACTTTGTCCATCTTCTGAATCACTTTCATCTGAAAGATCATCCAATTGTTCATCAAGACATTATTCCCAGTTGAACGCAGATTCAGTCAAAGGAGCAGATAAAGGAGATTTCTCAGATGTCTCAAGATTTTGAACCAAATCAGAGTAAATATGAACTGGGGTTGCGTTATCATAGATAACACTTCTGTCCATAGAGTTGGATCGCTACAAACACATACTTATGAGGTCTTAAACGTGTTTGCCTGCTCTGATACCAATTGAAAAAGCGGGGGTCTAACAACCTCGCCCAATATTTCTCTTAGCAATCTGTATGGAAAAACTCCAATATACTTTCAAGAGAATCAACTAGGTAGTTAGACTCAATCTTAAGAAAATTATATCAAAGAGTTATATCTCAATCTCTCAATTCAATCCGCAATCAAACAAATAATAACTTGCGAGCCTGATTGAATATAAGAGAGATAACTTGAACGGTACCAAAGACCAATGTTCAAGGATCAATCAATTTCAATCAACAACCAAAAGTTGGATTTACCAATTGATCAATTCAACGCACAACCTGTGATATTTCAATTATATAACAAAATATAATGCGGAAAAGAAATAACACAGACACCATAAGTTTTGTTAACGAGGAAACCGCAAATGCATAAAAACCCCTGGACCTAGTCCAGATTTGAACACCACACTGTATTAAGCCGCTACAGACACTAGCCTACTACAAAGCTAACTTCGGTCTGTAATGTAGTTGAGCCCTAATCAATCTCACACTGATCAAGGTACAGTCGCGTTCCTTACGTCTCTGATCCCAGCAGGATATTACGCACTTGATTTCCTTAGCTGATCTCACCCACAACCAAGAGTTGCTACGACCCAAAGTCAAAGACTTGATAAACAAATCTGTATCACACAGAAAAGTCTATTGAATAGATAAATCTGTCTCCCACAGATATACCTACGAGTTTTTGATCCTTCTTTTGATAAATCAATGTGAACAGGAACCAATTGATAACTCGGACTTATATTCTGGAAGAACAACCTAGAATTATCAATCACCTAACAATAATCTTAATCAATTAACGAATGAAGATATTGTGGAATCACAAACGATGATACGAAGGTGTTTGTGACTACTTTTCTATCTTGCCTATCGGAGATATAAATCTCAAGCCAATCTTACGATTGTACTCAATCACAATAGAAAACAGAAAGATCAGATCACGCAACTACAGAGAAAATAGTTGGGTCTAGCTTCACAATCCCAATGAAGTATTTAAGTCGTTAACCTACAGGGTTTCGTGAAAAACCTAAGGTTAAAGGAGAATCGACTCTATCTTATACAACTAGTATCACACAGGAGGTTCGGGAATTAGGTTTCCCAGTTGCTAGAGTTCTCCTTTATATAGATTTCAAATCAGGGTTTGCAATCTAAGTTACTTTGGTAACAAAGCATTCAATATTCACCATTACATGAAAACCTGATTAGATTCAAGCTAATATCTTTCAACCGTTAGATCACACTTAGCTTGTTATACACAAATGAAATGTAACTTCATTTATGTTTGAGTAACCATACTTAAATGTGTACACTTAGTCGGTTCAACAATAGTTAACCAATGGTTAGCCATATGAGCACTTTCATATCAACCTTATTCATCTTTACCATAACTAGTTCAAATGACTCAAATGAATTAGTTAGAGAGTTGTTCAATTGCTTAGATCTCATAGAAGTATACAAGAAACAATCGAAGCAAGATCGATTTTGATTCACTCGAATCAATTCATGAACATTATAGCCACGGTTTGCAAAGATTGCATTCCTTATTATATAAATGTTTTAGTTCATGAACAAATCGATTTTAGAAAGTAACCTGCTTTAGTATACAAACTGGCACGCATACTTAAGTGACCGGATCGAGTTTGTTTTTCACTTCCAAACTCCAGCAGAAATTCACGGACGTGAAACTTCCGACAATATGCGTACGCGTACGCATACTTACCCGGATTTCCAACAATCTCCAGTACGCTTACGGGTACGCATACTTTGGGTTCCCTGTTTTGGACTTTTTCATAAATGTGAGAACACACTATGTTTATGTCCAAACATGGTTACTTGTTCTAAACTCTCATTTCAATCATTTAAACTTTCTAAGATGATGTTAAAATAGTTGTTATTCACAAACTATTTTCATCAAAGCGATTTTCATGTTATTGAAATAATCAACATGACTTTCGTCACGAGTAAAGATGAACTTGGCTAAAGCGAAATCTTACCAACACATATTTCGAGAAATAGATAAGCGAGATGAACTCAGCTCGAAATAGCAAATGTGTATAATTGAAGTATATATAGCAATACGACTTTTGTCTCAAATAGGAGATAGAGTAGATAGACTTTTATGTGATAGATAAGTTCAAGTCTCCACATACCTTTTTGTTGATGAAGTTCCACAAGTTCCCTTGAGTAGTTATTCGTCTTCATTCGATGAACGTCGTGGAGTCTAAAGCTCAACTACACTTACTATCCTAATCCGAGACTTAGTTATAACTAGACTAGAAATCAAGACTTATAGTTTTGGCAACTAAACTTGACAAACAAGCTTGAGATAGCAACGCTTGCGAGTTCGACCGACCAATGCTCTAACACCTACTACAAGTTAACTTCAGACTGGAATGTAGTTGAGCCCTAACCAATCCTATACTGATTAAGGTACAGTCGCGTTCCTTACGCCTCTGAATCCCAGCAGGAGTCTACGCACTTGATTCCCATAGTTGATCTCACCCACAACTAAGAGTTGCTATGACCCAAAGTTGGAGACTTGATAAACAAATCTGTCTCACACAGAAAAGTATATTGAATAGATAAATCTATCCCACAAAATTACCTATGAGTTTTGTTCCGTCTTTTGATAAATCAAGGTGAACATGAACCAATTGATACATCGAACTTATATTCCCGAAGAACATCCTAGTAATATCAATCACCTCACAATGATCTTAACCGTATGGTAGCGGAACAAGATATTGTGGAATCACAAACGATGAGACGAAGATGTTTGTGACTACTTTTTATCTTACCTATCGGAGATTAAATCTTGAGAAAATCTTAGAGAAGATAGTACTCAATACGATAGAACAAAGTAAGATCAGAACACACAACTACAGAGGAAATAGTTGGGTCTGGCTTCATTTTCCCAATGAAGTCTTTAAGTCGTTAACTTATAATGGTTTTAGAAAAACCTAGGTTAAAGGAGAATCGAATCTAGTCGCAACTAGTATCACACAGGAGGTGTGGGGATTAGGTTTCCCAGTTGATAGAGTTCTACCTTATATAGTATTCAAATCAGGGTTTGCAATCAATGTTACCTTGGTAACAAAGAATTCAATATTCACTGTTAGATGAAGACTTGATTAGATTCAAGCTAATATCTTTCAACTGTTAGATCGAACTTAACTTGTTACACACAAATAAAAGATACCTTTATTTAGATATGGGTAACCGTACCTAAACGTGTACACTTAGTTGGATCAACAATAGTTAACCGAAGTTAGCCATATGAACACTTTCATACCAACCTTGTTCATCTTAATCACAACTAGTTCAAATGACTCAAATGAAACTAGTTATAAAGTTGTTCAATTGTTTATATTCTCGTAAAAGTATACAAGACACAATTGAAGCAAACTCGATTTTAATTCACTCGAATTAACTCATGAACATTATAGCCACGGTTTGCAAAGATTGTATTCCTTATTATATAAATGTATTTTTTTCACGAATAAACCGATTTTAGAACTTAACCCACTCAAGTATGCAAATGGGTATGCACTGATGTTATTTTGAACTTTGTTGTAGTAAAAGGTTCATTGAGACTTTTGAAGATTTGAGTTTTTAAATTTAATAAAAATATACAATAATATTATAATTTGTGCAAGAGGTACTGGGACTAAGGATTTAGCCAATCTTCATAACATAAGGTTCACTTATTTATTCTCAACAATTTTAGCTCAAGAAATATAAACATGGACTCTTTTTTTGCCAAAGTAAATTCTCAAAACATTGATTGTAAATGTTAAGCATGGGACATCAAATCACCTAAGCTAAGCATGACCCATCTAATCAAATGACAACCAATTTAATCAAAATCATATTTAAATTAATATTAGTGCAAAAGTCATAAAAAAGAATAAAATAAATTTACCCATGTATGAAGTTCGGCCTCCTCCGTCGTCCCAGTGTTGGGGTTTAACTCATCATGTCGAAAACACACTCAAAATATGTATTCATGGCTCAAAAAGTGTTTACAAGAAGAGAAAATAATGAAACAGGAAATCTGCAACAGCACAGGTGCGTTACAAACCGACTGTTTCAACTCTCAACTGTTATGATGAAGATAATCGTTACAATATGAAGATAAATGTTGCAGAAGAGGATGAATAAACTATTACAATGAAGATAAATGTTGCAAACCAGTTAAAGAAACTGTTACAACCAGTTGAAGAAACCGTTACGACGGATGAAGAAACCGTCGTTGTTTCCCTGTTCTTCACGAGCAGCAGCAGCAATAACAACAGAGTTCTGAAAACTCTAGATTCACGCCTCCTGAGCTCTCCTATCAACCCCAAACTCTCTACACCCCTTCTATATGACCTGGGTAATCTATTTATACCCGAAAGATGCATCGAATCTCCTCCATAACTTCAAATAATTTTCTTTTACTCGGGTATATTTTTTTTCATTTTTATCATTGATTTTGATTTTCACGCATCTGCAGCTGTATTTCTTTCCTTCTATACCTTCTTCACGCTCCAGGATATCTATTAAGTCTTCCAAACACGTGCAGTACACGTTTAAATTTCTCACAACTTGTGCAAGCTCATGTTTTTCCTCCAACTCCCTGTTTGGATTAAAACAAGTTATCCAGCCAAATTTGATCGATAAAATCACCCATACTAGCTTTCTATAGTCATATCATGTCTACCCATTATGTTTTTCCTCCAACATCCGATTGAAATTCTGCCAGTGAAAGGGAATATTTTCCCGCCAAAAATATTTTTTTGAATTTGAGAAGAACATGTCCTCCCCCTAATCCTGCACGGGTGTCCCTTTAGCACTTGTCTTATGGGGTGCAAATAGTAATTTTTGGGCGTAGATAGTATTTTTTCCGGGGTTCCTCCGACACATTTTTGGGGTGCTTCCGGTGCATTTCTGGGGTGCCTTTAGTACTCTATCCTGGGGTATAAAACACCACTTTTCGAGCCAATTTTGCCGCAAGAGCTTATTCCCTAGAAAAGACTTAAAACAACTCTATTAGAAATAAAATGAGTCCTAGATAATGTAGTTATGGGTGAAAATGCGTCACACTTACGTGCTTATCACGCATACTTAGAGTTCCGTACTTGGTCTGTCCGCCAGTATGCGAACGGGTACGCATACTATCGTTCACGACCGAACTTAGTTGAACTAGTATGCAAACGGGTACGCATACTAAATTCCCGAACTTGAACTGTTAAGCCAGTACGCATACGGGTATGCATACTAAGTTCTCGGACTTCAACTGTTAAACCAGTACGCATACGTGTATGTATACTATGGTTCCCGGACTTGGAATAACTTGCAACAGTTGGTATACAAGTACGCATACTGTGTTATATCCAATCAATGGTTAATCGTTCTAAACTCCATTTTAATCATTGAAACATTCTTAGAAGACGGGAATAGCTGTCTCACACAAACTATTAGCTTCAAAGCAATTTTCAAGTGATCAAATGATCAATACGAAACATTCCGAGTCTACATCAAATGACTGTCTCACACAAATCATATAAGATGTTACCAGGCGATTTTCACATGATCATCTTTTGAATTTCGTCAAGACTAAAAGATGAACTTGGTTAAAGCGAAAGCTTACCAGCACATATTTCGAGAAAGATGTAAGCGAGTTAAAATCAACTCGAAATATCAAATGTGTATAAAATAAAGTCTATATAGCTAAACGACTTTTGCCTTAATAGGAGATAGAATAGAAATATACTTCTGAGTGATGGATGAGTTCAAGTATCCACATACCTTTTGTTGATGAAGTTCCACAAGATCCCCTTCGTAGTTCTCCGTCTTCAATCGATGAACGCCGTGAAGTCTAAAGCTCAACTACACATTCTATCCTAATCCGAGACATAGCTATAAGTAGACTAGAAATAAAGACTCATAGTTTTGATCACCTATACTTGAAAAACAAGCTTGAGATAGCAACGCTTGCGAGTTCGAACGAGCAGTGCTCTAACAATCTCCCCCTTTGTCAATTTTGTTGACGAAACTATCATTACATATAGATTACAAAATAAATAAAATTTGTACATTCTCATCCAACATGCTTGATTTCCTTGGTTTTTCAACATTCCTTGAATTCTTCTTCGCTCCAAGTACTCCAGTGATTCTGAACGTGTTCAACTCAGCATCATAGTTGTTAAAGATCCGTAGACATAACAATAAGAAAACATATGTTCTCAATTATTGTTATACAGTGTCATAGTATTATTACATAGCATCAAAGTTCAATTGTATCACAACTTTGACAATAATACTACGGTGATATGTATCACTTCCCCTTAGTCAATACTTCATCTCACAATGAAAACCACTCCCCCTTACATAATGATCCGTAAACCATATGTCTGTAGTGTGAACTACAAAATAATTATCCTCCTTTTTGTCAATATAAATTGGCAAAGGTACTAAAACTAACGGGATCATAATGAAATTCTCAAAGAGATTATTCATGACTAAAAGAGAACATATAAACTTTGTTTCGATAATTTCACATAGTCGAAACTTAGTGTATTCATCAAGGAGTTTATAAAGATACAAGATAACTCCTACAATATTCTACTGCCGCACTCCCCACAAAGATTTGGCAATTAAGCACAAGTTCAATTAAGAACTCTCCCCCATAAAATGTCATTCCCGAGAGAACAACTAGAGCGACCTTACTTTTACAAGAAAAGAAGGATTTCTTTGGAAATTGACAAATCACATGAAACATGAATTTGTATCCAGAAAACTCGAATAAATTAGCCACAAGAAGACCTTTATGATTAATTTAATCGGAAATGCTCAACATAAGAAAACTTGCAGAGCCATACAATACTTTCACATAGAAGTGGATCAGGGAAAGATCAATATTGCGGAATATACAAAAGTTCATTCTATCTTTTATCAATATTTGCATAATAACATAATACACTTAACTTTTGTCATATGAGATAATCATAGTTCACGGACGTAAACACACATATCCCATAACATTTTTGCAATATATAAAACCAATAAAGATTAATACTGCAAAATCATCTTCCAAATAACTTAGAATTTAAATAAATAAATCTAAAGCATTGCAAGATGAAAATATTTGGCAACAGCTATGTGTAATCACAATATTTGCTATTCCAAACCCTAGTTATCCTTCTTAAAATACAAGAATAAATTCTCATAATAAGTTTCCTAGACATTAAGATTCTCGAAAAATTCTTTATCGTCCCCGAACTCCTTGTCGTCAACAGACATTGGAACATAAGGTTCGTGAAGAAAGGAGTCAATTCCAACAAACCTTCTTGACTGATGCCAAACCAGGGCCTTCTGACTTTCAAGAGTTCTTAAAACAATAGCCTTTATTTGCTGAATCTCCTTCCTTGTTTCCTTCAACTCTTCAAGAACACCGGAAAACTTCTGAAGATTTGAGGGGACAACCCTTGGTTTCTTCATATTCTTCTTTTTTCTCTTCAAAGTTGTAGAGGAAGGAGATTTATCTTTTTCCTTCATGATTGATGGATTAAAAATCATACTAACATCTTTTCCATCAGAAGATATGATGCTTGGAGTCTCCATTTAAATATGGAATTGTGAGAGAAAAACATAATTCAAGCTCTACAAGCAATCTTGTGATAAAAAGAGTTTTCAGGTAAGGAAAAAAGGAATGCTGGGTTACGGAACGTTTATACAGAGTAATAAGGATTCACGTACACACAACTCTCAACCCTAACAAAGGTAGAGTTGTCGATTTTAACCTTCTTTCAATGATCAAACAGGGAAAACCTTTTCAATACCAATTTTAAGATATGAAAAGATCAACAAAATTCAAGAAAACAAAAATTTTCTTTTCCTAAAGCCCGATTTGTACTCAACTTTTGTCTTTTTGAAATCAGGATCATGAGACAAGATGCACTCTCAACACAATTAGGCTGTGTTGGGGTGAACAATAATTTATCCACCAAGTAATCCCTTTATGGAATTCTCTATACCCTTTTTCGTAGATCTTTAGACCTTCTTTTTTTCCAGTAGAGGTCTATCCTTTTCTTTAGAAATTAACTTCTTTGGAGATGAGTTGAATTTACATACCTCAGATGAATTCGACTCCCGAACAAATTTGAGTTTGTTTGCTAATCGATTTGCTCTCCTTTGAAGTTTATTGACATATCTTATTTTATGTTTGTACTTGAAACACTTAGAGAGTTCATGACCATTAAAAGTACAATAAGAACATGTCAATGTGGAGGACGGTTCAGACACCATAGCTGAGCATGCTGCTAAAAAAATGGAGGTACCTGAAACATGTGAGATAGAATTTTCAGTAGACAGGGAAAAAATCCATTTAATCCTCCAAAGTGGTTGAAGAAGTTTCTCCAGGAAAAATATCAAGATTGATGTACGTATTGCTACAATTATAAAAATCAATATTTTCACCAAGGAGTGCAACACTTGACTTTTCATCTTCATTTGAATCATAGTGATCAGACATTTCATCAAGAGTTGCAGCAAGACCTTTGTTCCCAGTGTATTTTTTACGATTTAGACACTCATTAGAAAAATGACCAAAACCTTTACACTTGAAGCATTGTGGCATATCCTCATCATCAGTATCGACGGTGTCCCTTTTTTTAGGAGGGGCACGGTTATGAGGTTTGACTTATGACCTGAGTTTGTCTCTGATGAACTGTTTACTTCTCTTCAAAAGAAGATCTCTAAACAGTCTTGTGATCAGAGAGACTGGGTTATCAAGATCTCAATCTGATGAATCAGTTTCATTAGGATCAACTACAGAGTTGCCAACACTTTTACTTTTATCAAGTAATTTAGTGTTCTTTTGTGCTTTGAAAGCAACATCCTTCCCAGATTTGGATGTATGCTCATGATCAAAGATCTTTAACTTCCCAACCAGAGTATTTCTGGAAAGCGTTGTGAGTTTTTTCCTTCAATGATGGCATGCTTCTTAGAATCGTATCTGGATGACAGAGATCTGAGAATCTTCATCATAATGTCCTTTTCAGGAATAGTCTTACCCAATGCAAAAGAAGCATTAACAATTTCAGACACTTTGTGATTAAACTCATCAAATGAATCTTCATCACCCATACGAAGGTTTTCCCAATCAGAATTTAGGTTTTGAAGCCTAGCTTCCTTTTCATAGGTATTCCCTTCAAATACGGTTTCTAATAAGATATCCCAAGCATCTTTAGGACGAGTGCATGTAGTCACATGGTGCTGAAGATCTTGGGTAATGGCATGTATGATAGCATTTAAGCCGTAAAATTTTTGCTTTACAGCGAGAGTCTCGTCTGGCTCATACCTACCAATATCCTTTGCAACAGTTACATCGTCTACTGTAACCATTGGAGGATTATAGCCATTAACAACATAAACCCATGATTGAAAATCACGTGCTTGAAGAAAGGCATGCATAGAAATTTTCCACAATAAGTAATTCGAGCCATCGAAGACTGGCGGTATGTTTATAGAGATAACGCTTCTGTCCATAGAGTTAGATTGCTACAAACACAGACTTATGAGGTTTGTAATGTGTTTTCCTACTCTGATACCAATTGCAAAAGCAGGGGTCTAACAACCACACCCAATATTTCGTTCGAAAATCTGTATGGACTAACTCCAATATAATTCCAAGAGAATCAACTACACAGTCAGACTCAATCAAGGAAATATATCCAAGAGTCATATCTCTGTTTCTCAATGTAATCAGCAAATCAAACAGATAGATTCCGTGAGGATGATTATTATGAAAAACAACTTGAACGGTACCAAAGACCAATGTTCAAGTGTCAATCAATTTCAATCAACAACCGAAGGTTGGATTTACCAATTGATTGAACTACGCACAACCTGTGATATTTCAATTATATAAACAAATATAATGCGGAAAAGAAATAACACAGACACCAGAAGTTTTGTTAACGAGGAAACCGTAAATACAGAAAACCCCGGGACCTAGTCCAGATTTGAACACCACACTGTATTAAGTCATTACAGATACTAGCCTACTACAAGTTAACTTTGGACTGGAATGTAGTTGAGCCCTAACCAAGTCTCACACCGATTAAGGTACAGTCGCGTTCCTTACGCCTCTGAATCCCAGTAGGACTCTACGCACTTGATTCCCTTAGCTGATCTCACCCACAACTAAGAGTTGCTACGACCGAAAGTTGAAGTCTTTATAAACAAATCTGTCTCCCACAGAAAAGTCTATTCTTATAGATAAATCTGTCTCCCACAGAAATACCTATGAAGTTTTGTTCCGTTTTTTGATAAATCAAGGTGAACAGGAACCAATTGATAAACCGGTCTTATATTCCCAAAGAACAGCCTAGAAATATCAACCATCTCACAATAACTTAACTATATGGTAGTAGAACAAGTTATTGTGGAATCACAAAGAATGAGATGAAGAGCTTTGTGATTACTTTTTATATCCTACCTATCGGAGATAAATCTCGAGCCAATCTTAGAGAAGATAGTACTCAATACGATATAACAAGTAAGATCAGAACACGCAACTACAGAGAAAATAGTTTGGTATGGCTTCGAAATCCCAAAGAAGTCTTTAAGTCGTTAACCTATAATGGTGTTAGGAAAAACCTTGGTTAAAGGAGAATCGACTCTAGTCGCAACTAGTATCACACATGAGGTGTGGGGATTAGGTTTTCCAGTTACTTGAGTTCTCCCTTATATAGTCTTGAAATCAGGTTTTTATAGCTTCGAAACAAAGCAATCAATATTCACCGTTAGATGAAATCCTGATTTAAGATTCAAGCTAAGTTTTCTTAAACCCAAAGAAATATATCTCCACCGTTAGATGGTCTTAGCTTGTTACACACAAATGAAATATACCTTCATTTAGATATGGATAACCGTACCTAAACGTGTATATTAAGTTGGCTCAACAATAGTTAACCGAAGTTAGCCATGTGAACACTTTTGTATTAACCACATTCATCTAACACTTATAGATCAAATGATAATCAAATGAATCTAATTGTGTTACTCATAGAGTTGTTGTTTATATTCTCATAAAAGTATACAAAACTCAATTGAAAAAAAATCGGATTGATTCAAGAGAATCAATTCATGAACATTTTAGCTACGGTTTGCAAAGATTGCATTCCTTAATATATATGTATTTGTTCATGAGTATGAAATCATACTTAACCGATTTTAGAACTTAAACCAACTTAGTTTGCAAACGGTTACGCAAACTTAAGTTCCGGACTTTGGTCATGTCTGACAGTTCGCAAACGGGTATGCATACTGTCGTACCGGACCTAACTCAGGTGAAACCGTTCGCATACTGGTATGCAAACTTGGTTCCCGGACTTTAACAGTTAAAACCATTCGCATACTGGAATGCAAACTTGGTTCCCGGACCCGAATCATATTACAACAGTTTGCATACTGGTATGCATACTGTGCCATATCCATACAATGATTATTTGTCCTAAACTCTCATTTCAATCATTGAAACATCCTTATAAGATGACAATAGCTGTCTCACACAAACTATTAGCTTATAAGTAATTTTCAAGTGATCGAATGATCAATAGGAAACATTCTGAGTCTGCATCAAATGACTATCTCACACAAATCATGTAAGATGTTTTAAGGCAATTTTCACATGATCATCTTTTAACTCATTATTTAGTTTCCAACAAATAAATTGTTTCCAACTAAACTCGTCAAGAATAATGATGAACGTAGTTAAAGCAAAGAGCTTTCCAACGCATATTTCGAGAAAGATATAAGCGAGTTAAACTCAGCTCGAAATATCAAATGTGTATAATGTAAAAGTCTATATAGCTATACGACTTAGTCTTAATAGGAGATAGAATAAAATAGACTTCTAAGTGATAGTTGAGTTTTAGTCTTCACATACCTTTTATTGATGAAGTTCCTCCAAGCTCTCCTCAGTAGATATTCGTCTTCAATCGATGAACGCCGTGAAGTCTAAAGCTCAACTACACATTCTATCCTAATCCGAGACATAGCTATAAGTATACTAGAAATCAAGACTTATAGTTTTGATCACCTAAACTTGATAAACAAGCTTGAGATAGCAACGCTTGAGAGTTCGACCGAGCAGTGCTCTAACAATCCCCATGGTTGGTATATAGGCGCTTGTGTTGGTACTCCATTAGACACGACACTCTCTTGTGTGGCATATGTTGTTTGAGATTGCTGCAATAAAACATATATGATTCAAATCATAATACTTAAGATAATGAGACTAAATTGTAATTGATAGAAGGATGCTAAGCCACGTAATTTACCTGCACAATTTTATCTTCTGCCAGATTGGTGTTTATATTTTGGTTCTTATTTTTTCTACCTGGAGGTATGCCTCGTTTCTTTTTCGTCATAGTAGAAACTGTCAAAGCTACATCTCCATCCCCTTCATTAGGTACACTTGCATCATTGGTTGAAGAATTCTTGCTACTGGGTTTCCATATACTTTTATATGCCGTACTTCGTGGTCTGCCTTTTTGTTTCTTACGTTGTGGATCAAGTACACCCACTCCAACTTTATTTTTTCATATCTCAGACATTTCTTCAAACAGTTAGACAGCAAGACACAATTCATACTTAATCGAAACGATTTTTGAATTAAATTACATAAATCCTAACAATTCTTGCAAAATCTAAAACCCAAATAGAAAAACTGACATTAAGTTATTTACATCTTAATGAGAATTTTAACTCACCTTTCCTTTTGCCTTCGAAGATTCTTCGTTTAATTCGTTTAGGACCACCATTACTTAGTTATCAATGGGGAGTAACTTTTAGTCTTCTATTTAGTTCATGAGCGGGAACTGAGTTTGCACTGATAAACAGATCTAAAGAAAGTGGACTAAAAAAGAAAAGTAACAATTCAAATTTCAATAACATTTGGGTTTCCGCACAAAACATCTGGTTTCCGCCAAAAATTTGAGTCAAACGAGATTTTATTCGAAGAATGACGTGTTTTCAGCTTTTTCTGCCGGACTGTTTCGCTACGTCATTTGAGCGCTGAGTTAGGCGTTGAACATGACGGAGAATAACATTTCCGAATATGAAAACATAAAAACATAAATATTCAAAAGTCGTAAAAGATATACAAAAACAGATAAATATCAAATGTATCTGGTCACAAGTTAAGTTAAAGCAATATAAAAATCAAAATCTAAAATTATTTTGATAGGGGAAAAGCATTTTTTGGATCCACACAAAAATCAGCTTTCCCCCTAACAATTATTCTCCCAGATCAAATTATCTCATATTATTTGATTAGGGAACTAACTTATGATATGGTAAAGGAGGTGGACGATTGGTACACTGACGTCTATCATTTTACCTATCTTTTGTTTATCGTCTTCTTAGTGCAATGTTTTAGCTAAAGAAAAATATGAAATCAAATATTTTTCCATTGGGATGTTTGAATCCTAGTTAGTAAGTTCGCATATTTTACTCGTATAATTCTCGAATCCGTCCGTATCGACCGAATCCGTATGTGTCGGCCGTATAACTGGAACCCCACTTAGATTCGCGAATTTCCAGCTTAAAACGAATTATACGCGTATTTACGAATTACCGAATCATACGGACCATATAATACTTTGTCAAATAATCACTAAATAATCATTCTTTATTACACTTTTGACTTTTAAAATTTTACATACACCAATCTGATTATAGTTCATGTCAATTATTTGCTGATTATAATACATCAACGTACGTATCCCAATATCATCAACGTACATGTTATTTGCTGATTCCAATATCATCAACGTACATGTTATTTGCTGATTATAATACACATATCATATGTATAGTTCATGTCAATTATTAAATTATAGTATCTAATGAGAGATTATATTAAAAATGATTTTTTAACAGGTTAATATATGCCGAATTTTGTATGCCGAACTCATATCTCTTAAACGAATTATACACGTACGTACACCGTTCCGTATTACTGCCGAACCACGAACCGCTGACCGGATTTGACTTTTACGAATCCGTATAATACTCGTACGTATCCCGTTCCGAACGTTTCCCGTACCCCGAATTGCTAACTATGGTTTGAATTAGAAGAAAAAAATCCAAAAACAAAAATTGAAAAATAAAAATAAAATATTTAAACTAATGAGACTCGCTGGTAGGTTAGCACGATAACCTATTAAGTCAATGTAGTATGTTGTTGGACCTCAGCTTGTTGCTAGGTTTCCAACTAGTTTCTTGTAAAAGTACTATTTATCCAATAATAAAAATTATATTAAAAAAAATGATTTATAAAAGAAACTAAATAAAATTTCCAAAACTCAAAACCCTACAACCCATTTGGTCATTCCTGGCAGGATGGTGTCTATGGATTGGATTCGAGTAAAATTCAAAATTCAAATGAGTTGCAAGGGGAAGGCTGGAAAAAAAAGACTGGAAATGAATTCCCATGATTAATGAACAATATCATGAACAATTGTACCATCCACTGCACCAAGTACGGCATTTGTATGCTCTTGTACCACCTCCCATGCCCCAGTCACGTGTCGTTCCTCAGTCAGTGTTGCCCCTACACAAAACCGAATCATGTACACCCCTCCAACAATGGCATGAGTCATATATATCCTGCCAGACGCATTCACTGATTCAAGCAGTTTCGCATTAATATTATTTGTTTGAGCTTCAACGTAGTCATTTTCGACTATTGCTTCCTTGAAGATTGCAGTTGGTTTAAGGCGAAAACAAACCATGGCAAATGTTCGAGGTACCACAATCTCGAACCTGTTATCCATAACGATGAGCCCTTGAAAATGCTTAGCCATTTTAACATGACTCCTAAGGAAAGTTCTCAAGTTAGCAATTCCGTAGCTGCGAAGTACCAACCAAAGTTTCATCGATCGAAATCTTCTACTTAGAGCTATTTGCCAATCCTTGTAATCGATGACTTGTTTTGATTCAGTTGCTTTGTTCTTTAGATACTCTGGATTTGTTGATAATGCCTTAACGAGGGAACTAGAGTCTTTAACCCATAAACAACAACAATCCAAAGTAGTGAAGAACCACTTGTGTGCATTTAGACTAAATGAGTCCGCCTCCTCCACACCATCAATGAAGTGCCTGAACTCTGGACATATACAAGCACTTCCAGCATACGCCGCATCCACATGAACCCAAATACCGTATAGTTTTGCAACCTCGCAAAGTGGACCAATAGGATCTACTGCAGTTGATGAAGTTGTACCGACTGTAGCACATAAAAATAATGGAACTAATCCGGATTCGATATCTGCAAGAATTGTTAACTGGAGTGAATTGGGAGAGAGCCCAAAGTTGGTATCCTTTGTGGTAGCGATTGCACGGAAGTTCTTTGGGTTTATACCAGCAATCTGAGCAGCTTTTTGTAGTGCACAATGAGTTTGATCAGAAGCATAAACAACTAGCTTATTAATATTTTCTCTACCGATTTTGTTCAACATTTTATCTCTTGCTGCCGTTAGTGTACATAAAATGGCCTCACAAGTAGTTCCTTGCAAAACCCCTCCTCCTCCTGAACTCCCATCTGACGAGAAGAGAAATGATTTGGGAAGTGTAAGCATTTTACCGAGCCAATTCATAACAATACTCTCCAACTCAGTTGCAGCTGGTGAAGACATCCAGTTGAAGCCCACAACATTAAAACCAGTGCTAAGCATTTCGCCGAGAAACCCAGCAATGGAACCACTAGAAGGAAAGTAAGCAAAGTAATCTGGACTCTGCCAATGAGTAAGACCAGGGATGATATCATTCGTGACATCTTGAAGAATGGTTTCAATGGATTCGGAATCGTTTGGAGCTGATTCTGGTAGTCGTTTACGCAAGTAGCCAGGTTCGACTTGACTCCTAACAGGATAACTCTCAACGTTTTTGTAGTAATCAGCAAGAAAATCTATAATCATGTGACCTTGCCTTCTGAATTCATCTGGGTCAAGTGGATTTTGTGAACATATTGATAGGCTTTCAAGGCTATTGGTTGGAAGACTACCCATTGTAACTGTTGTTGCTAATGAGTGAGTGAAATAGTGAGAATTGGTGTTGAGAATAATGAAGAAGAATGCAAGGAATGGAAGATTTATATAGAGAGAATGAAGTTGGTAAAAGAGCATATTGGGTCAGTCAAAAAGCTTTAAGAAGGATATTCTCTAAAAATAAGCTGCCCATCTAGAAGTTTTAGAAGTCAGCAGTGTAGGTTTTGGTACAAGTAGTACATACTATATGCGGAAACGCGTATTAGTAGGTGCAGCAAAGACATGATCTCGTGTCGTGACTGAGAGGGATTATTATATCCCAAGATACTATGCGGCAGGTGGGATTCGTGAGTATCCTATTTTCTTACATTGTTCCAATGATTGTAAAGACATGTTCAAATGATTACTAACAGAAAGGAATTTTTAAAAGATGGATATGCCTAGTATGATTTAAACACTTTCACACAAGTGCATGGACCTGGGTCGTTCGTGGGTTTGGATACTGTAATGTGGTTTGAACCAAATGTGCACCCGCTTTTTCCCATTTGAAGACTAGTTTTAAACATTGAACTTTTGTCTGTGCATGATATTCTCAAAGAAATCTTCGTGGAGTGAATATTTAGCTAAAACAAACTCTGTAAGCATACCAAAATCGAGTTTTACAACAATATCCAACTATAACTATCCTTGGATATGTATATGGCCTACTACAATGATACATATAGCTAACAGATTCTATTATCATTTCTTTTCCCCACCTAAACCTACTGATATTGAGAGAGTTTAGATCTTGTGAACACTGCAACCTGCAGCTTCTGACGTCAGATTTTCTTTCCAGCTCTCGAATTCAGATCCACCAAATACTAATTGCTTGATTCCAATGTGACTGTATAGAAGAAGAAAAGCAAGTTATACGAAAACCAATACACTGAAAAGCCTGGCAAGTTATAATTGTCGATCTGTTTTATGATATCAGAAACAATATCCAAAGCAGAAACAGAAGGTAGTTAGGAATCATACTCGGAGCTTATCTGGGATAAGGCATTGATCAAGACATCTAGAAGCATTGGTTCACTGGTACCAATATCCATCCTGCGGTACAAATCAGTACAGTAGTAAGAAAATATTCAATTTCAATGCTATAAGAATGAACTAGAAAGATGAAAACAATTTGTAAAGGTATCAAAAAGTAAGAGCCATACCAAATGCGCGCTACATTATCTTGAATCTCAAAGTCCCCAATGTTGTAAAATGTGGTTGGTGACACGTTTGCTCCTCGAATGGCATCATAAGTTGGTCTTTTATCCATGGGAGATTGTGACAACTGCAAGTATCAAAAAGGAAATTCTTGGTTGTAATGTGCACACTATAAGAACAAGCACTAATTAATGCAGGAGATAATAACCAAAAAGGTGGTCAACTGAGCGCCTGAAGCAAAACTACCTGCATGTTCATGGAATTGCATCCACCAAGGCGTCCAACAATGTGCCATGATCTAATTGTCTGTGTACAAATCATAACTACATTATTGCTGAATTTTATTACAAGGTAAGTCAATGTCAAGCCTAATGGATCCACTTACATCACAAATTAAGGAAACATCACTTGGTAGAGGAGCATTGTAGAATTCAAACCAAATGTAAGAGCTTGAAAAATCAAATCTGGCACATAACAGCCGTGAAAGTTTGTTAGTGTAATGGAAATAGTAAAGATACGTTCAGTAAATTCTTAAGAGAACCATTATGCAATAGAAAATAAATGATAAAACAAGTGCCTGAACTTACCCGTTGAATGTGACTTTCATGGGTACTGCAGAACCAGTTTTGGCCTGCAATACTTTGTTTCTTTTCTTTCTTATTCTTTCCTCCACCTAGATGCAAACAAATAAACAAGACCATTAAAACAAACAAAGAATGAACTATGCCATTTCTGTATGACTGTATACGAGTCTCTTAATCACACAGAACCAAAAACAAAAAATAAAGCAAAAACAACAAAAATCAATTTCCAGAGAAGGTGGAAAGTTAATTGGGATAGCTTACACGAGATTGTGCCTTATCCGGGTTATCCAACAAATCACCTAGAATTTCTGCAAACTCAGGGTCTCGATCATAATCTGTCTCTTCCTTTCCCCCTGAACCCTCCATAAATTTAGGGTGGGGCGGGAACTCGTCATTACGTATCTCATTGTCTTCATCCACATCAAATGCTTCGATATCTATCGGAAACTCATGGTTTTTACTTCTATCATTTCGCTCTGCTTTAGCAACTAAGAGAGATGTCCTTGTTTGAGTATAACAAGGAAGAGTAACAGAAACAGCTGCAGAAAATTGGACTTGCCGGTTGCCTAACAAAATAAGCTTTGGCCATGTATGCAGTGAAGAACAAGAGTTCAGGATAAGCATTGTTCTCGATTTTGCACTTTAAACGGTTGGTTACTTGGTTGTAGCACATAAAACCGTACGAAAGCTTCACTTGTAAGTTGTCACTCCAACTCTGCCGCAGTTGAAGCCTATCAAATGCAATGAATATTTAAAAGTTAAAACAGACAAATTAACACGAGACTTCAGACTAATAACTAGAAACTCGTTGTGGCAATAATACAAACAGTTGATATGCTATAAACTAAAGTTTTAGAAGTTCTTAGCAAAATTTCAATAAGAGGCGGCGTAAATCAAATGAAGATTAAATAACAAATGTGATATAAAATAGTTGTGCGGGAAAAGACAGAGAAATGAATACTTACTGTGATTATGGCAGAAGAATAACGCAATTTGGGTTCGTTTAGAAGGCTGGTTGGATAGAAAAAGAGTGAGAGTGCTGGATAAAGAGTGAGACTGTGACTGTGACTGTGACTGTATTCTCTTTGGGGCCGAGCCCGATATGAAGAAAAACACAAAGGTCAAAGCAACGCTGCTAATGGTGGTATCGATTTTTGCTTAGGGGGTGTATCAGTCTTGTATAATACTAGCCTGCTAGGGGATGTTGTGCCTTGGATAGATTTTGGCACCCCGTTAGAAGCCGTGAGGAAAAGAGACAAAGAGAAAAGTTTGGGCTCCATGTCATATTTTTCTAATGAGAAATCTGTTGGTTGGTCCACAAAATCCGACCCGGCTTATCCGATAATCCAGCGGGAGAAATCATTTACCTGTTAGTCCAAAAAACTTTTTAATACGCTAAATTACTAAGTTACCCATGAAAACAGTATGTGTAGACTTTTAATCATCTTCTTTACTTTCATCTTCGTTTAGTGGGAGAAATCAATTTCATCTTCTTTATTTTAACTCAAATCAGAAAATCTATAGTACGGGTTTGAGTTTTATCTTCTTTATTTTTAACGATTTCGGTTTCATCGTGTTTATTTTACTAAAAACTGAAAATCTAGGGAACGATTTTGAGTTTTATCTGAAAATCTAGGTCATAAAACCCAAATCAATCATCATCAAAGCAGAAGAAAATCAACGAGAAAACCCTAGATTCGATGAAATCAAACAAGATTTCCCTAGTTGTTTAGATGGAGATTCGTTTTGGATCTGATTTTGTGATTCGTGTTCTTGTTACTCCTTCACCAACAACAAAAGGAAGAGAAACATTGGTACTCCTTCACCATCAACAACAAATGAAGAGAAACGTTGTTACTCCTTCACTAAAAAATGGAAGAAAGCAATTTTACCAAAAAAAGGTATAGATCTAAAAATCACTTCTAATTTCGTTTCTAAAAGGAACAATACATATCAATATGTACTGTTGGATAGTTAGATATTGATATGTATTATGCTTGAATGAGCATCAGTACATACTGATACTTATTGTACTCCTGAAAAACGGTACCCTTCTAAACAATTGTACTCTATTTTATGCTAAAGCATTAGTACATGCCAATATGTAGTGTCAGATACTTAGATTATTATTGTGTCTATGATCTAACACAACATATTGACACGCACTATGTGCAAACCTGCTTTATGCTTGAATAAGCACCACTACATATCAATATGTAGTGTTAGATACTTATATGATGCTACCTTAACACAACTCTAGCTTATGCTAGAATATAATTCTACTGTACATGTCGATATGCACTTAGGAAAAAAATGATTGGTTGATGCAGTGCATATTGATATGTGCTGGGTAGAAAGACAAATTATGCTTGAATACACGTCAATATGTGCTACCTTGGATATGTAGAACAAGTAATCGCCAAGAACAAAATATAACCCACCAAAAACCCTAGTTTTTGCTTGAATATGATACCACATCACATATTTATATGTCTTTAGGGAAAAAGTGTTTCATTTAATGCAATGCAATATCAATACGCATGGTTTGTTACAGTGAAAAAAATGTACTTGTTGATGGAATTTATTATTTATATTTTGTAGGAAATTGTCCCGCTGAAAAAATTGTGTCGTCTAAGAAAGTGATCTCAGGTCGCAGTTACTGTATGCTTCGGAGTAGACTCCTCTGGTGGATTTGCAAGGCCTTGGTAAAATACCATGTTGCTGGGAGTTTCTATTCAATTCCACGAGGAACGAGAAAACAACATAAACCAAGACGGATATGGGAACAAATGCAAAAAAGATGCAGAAGAAAAAGGTATTTCTGGCATGCACGCTATTGAAAGCAACTTCCCCTGAAAATCAATTGGTAACCCAACAATGAAACTAATGGTTCTATGGTCTAGTTGATATTGATATGTACTGAAGTATTCTGACAGTACATATTTATATTACAATAGTAGTCTGACAGTATATGTTGCGTCTATTGAAGTAGTCTGTCAATATATATGTTATTAGATAATTGAGAATATTAATTAAATGTTATTTATATATTTAGATGTTTGAGAATGCTTATTGTTACAAGGCCATGCGTTCTTTTTGTGCATGAGTTATTTGTTACAAGGTCTGTGTTCTTTTCCATGGTACATTTTATTATGTACTATGATCCAGCAATACATATTCTGATATATTGGGAAGAAAAAATTTATGCCGGATTCGACATTGTCGACTGGAGTACATACTGATCGTACAAAAAAAAACTAATATGGTCGGTTAAATTGATTTTTACATGAATTTCTACTATACATATCAGTATGTACTGGAAAACAAATAGGAGCATTGATAATTCAAATATATCCTTTTAGAATTAAACTTCAAATATCACAGCGACTTGTGTGTACCCAATAATTCACTACATCCTCTTAATCGTCTCTTTACAGAACTTTAAACCCATGTTGCATGCAATTTTCCTGCAAAATAGAGAAACACAAACTGGTCATAAATAATCTGAGAATTTTTCAATTTAAAAACAAAAAGAAGTTATTCTTAAAATGATGCATCAAGAGTTGCCACCATTAAATATGTCATACCGCATCTCATCACAATACATAAATCCAAAGAAGTTGAGTTGCAAAAGGAAAATCACAGAACATATAAAAAATGTATTGAAACAAAATACTAGTAGATATTGTTATGCATTGTACAGATTGTTTTATACAAAATTTCTCATCACTATACAACATTCCTCAAGTTCTACATCTTGCGGGCCTATGGGTTTTCTTTGCAGGAGTACAGATTGTTATGTACAGAGTGACAACCCAATACATATTGATATGTACAAAAAGTCAAAACCCATAACATATTGATATGTACCTAGTAAAAACCTAATACACATTGATATGTACTGAGTGAAAACTTAGTAGATATCACACACTTAATATTGTTTACTCTAAACCTCATTCATCAAGTTCACATCAATTTACTTATACACCCATCTATCCATAATAAATTTAGATATGCACTCATCTATACACAAGGAATAATCTAATATGTACATATTCAAGGAAATGATAGCTACCTACTAATCTGAAGATAAAGATATAATTTGGTCTAACTGAATTAAAATGGCCGGGAAAGATACCATTTGGTAACACTGGGATGGACTCCGTGGTGACATCAATACTAACAAAAATGGAAGCTGTCTCTGAGATACCCGGAAGTCTTTCCTTCAGAACTTCTGGGGATAAGTGGTTCAAGTGGACATAGATTTGATCCTTCATCGATCCTGTAGACAATTGGCAGTACAGTCGTCAGAGAACGTAACAAAATTAAAAAAATAAATAAAATACAAACAGTACATGAAAACATGTACCGCAAAATCAATACATGAAAATGTGTACTACAAAATCGTTACGGAAGTATATGCAGCCTCAACGAATATCAGATCTGAAAATCAAGCCTACTTCTATTAATTAAAATAAGAAGCTAGAAATTAACCAATCGATCTATCAAGTAAACACAAAAATGTTCCTAAATCCCAAAAATATTCAAACGAACTCAACAAAGCACTATTAAAACCGATAATCAAAACCAAATCAAAACGACGTTCTAATGATAGCTCGATTATTAAAAAAATCAAAACTAAACTTCTACCAAGAGTCTTTGGTGGCTTTTTTGCATTACGGCACAAAAAAAAATCAACAAAAAACGATGATACAATGAGAAAAAAATAGCTCAATTACAAAACTAATTTTGAAATAAAACAACGAAAAACCCGACAAAATCATGAAATAAAGCTGATAATCATGATTTCAATTGGAAAAACAAAAAAAAAAGTGCGTAAACAAAATCAAAATAAATAAAACTTCTGAGAAGAGAATAGATTATAGAAAGATACCTTGGGACTATAGCAAAAACCTGAGCTTAAACCTAGAAATTTAAGATCACCATGAGAAGCAGAGAGATTCAGATTTGAGCTGAAGAATAAAATAGAAAGAAGCAGAATGCAATTTGATTTTCTCCTCGTATATGTCGTTACAGCAGGGTAATTTAGCAAAACACTAAAAATGACATTAGGGACTCGCACGTGTGCTGGATCAGCGAGTAAAAGATCTGGTCCAAAAACATGTTTTTGGACTAGCGGTTAGATGTGTGGATTAACTATTAAACGGGATCTCTCAACTGGATTAACCAGTAATTCCTAGTTTTCTAATTTCTTAAATGTAACAATTAGTTAAAATAAGATAAAAAATACTTACGTATATTATATTTATAAACTCACCTTGACAAAACCTAAAAGGTTGGAAGTTCACAGTGTTGTCTCAAGCTGGCATAATAATATTTATAAACTCTGTTGTTTATGCTTTCCTTACCTTTCAATTGAGTTATTTAGAAACCTTAGACAAAACGGATAAACTGTCGTAGATGGTGAAATTTGGATAAGGGGCAAAAGTGTCATTTCAATCAATACCATAGACAAAACTCCACTCTCACGGGAAAGATTAAGCGATTGGTCCTCAAGGAACTCATAGCCACGATTTCTAGTATACGTCCCCGCGAGACACTGCTGGTCGTGATGCCGTGACTCCTAGCACACATCCTCGTGAGATACTGCTGGTCACATAGGTTCTGTAGAGCGTAAAACATCCCCAGCAGACTTATGAACCAGAACAACCATAATTCCAGCATGTCTTCGCGAGACGCAGCTGATTGTGATGCCATGATTCCTAGTATACATCCTCGACGAGATACTGCTGGCCATGTAGGCTCTGTAGATACATAAAAACGTCCTCGGCAGACTTATGACCTAGAGCGGAGATATGCATATCTCCTGTAAGTACGACTCACCTTATATGAGATCAAGGACGGATCCCTAGTACATCATCGCGAGATACACTGGTCATGTCTGCTTTAGGCTCTGACTCGACTTATTGAAGTTTCCGAATAATTCCTAGGACATCCCCGCGAGATACGTTGGTTATTCTGCCTCCGGGCCATTTAGACAGACTCCTAGAACATCCTTTCAAGATACACTGGTCTCTCTTCAGGATGAGTCCCAGCTGACCACAGAGAGATTCGGATCCATTAAGAAAATCTTCATAAATATTTTGATCCATCCTTAAAATCCCAAAGAGATTCAAATCTCTCTGCAAAATCTCTCTTCAAAATCTCTCTTCAGAATCTCGGAGAGATTCACATCTGTCTGCAAAATCTCGGAGAGATTCAAATCTCTCTGCACAATCTCGGAGAGATTCAAATCCCTCTTCAGAATCTCGGAGAGATTCAAATCTCTCTTCAAAATCTCGGAGAGATTCACATCTCTCTGCAAAATCTCGGAGAGATTCAAATCTCTCTTCAAAATATCGGAGGGATTCACATCTCTTCTCGAAATCCCAGAGAGACTCCGAGAGATTCAAATCTCTCGGGAAATCTCAAACAAGGCTGAATATTCCCCATGGTAGGCACGAGCCTATTTAGGAATCGAGTCTCCTTTTCAGACTCTCCACACGAATTCTGAGGCATCCCATGCCTTTTCACGTGACTCATCCTAGTCATTCTTACAAATCGAAGAATATCTCTCTATCTTGGCCAGCTCGGCTTAAGAGAATATTTCTCTCTCTCAACAAATCATCACAAAGGATGAATTATCTTCACATAAATGGGGGGATAATAATTAGGGTTTTTGTCTGGCGGTCTACGGCATATGTGAGAAATACTCGGCTTATTTCTCACTGCAGAAGAGAGTAAAGGCGGTGGAATAATGAGATAAACTAAACCTAGTTTATCTCTTTCTATTCCTGAAGAGACGGGAGAAGTGCTCCGCACGGCACGGCAAGCAATCCCTATCTTCAACGACCTGAGATTAAAGAATTCAGCTATAAATAGGTCATTTATTTCTCCAAGCTAACACAGATCTTTCTCATAACCTCTCAGAGCAATTTATCTTCAAACTTTAGAATTCTATGATCTCTCTCTTCGTCTGCTTCCCTCCTTAAGACTAACTCTAAATATCTTCTCTGTGACCGAAGCTTCCTTTGAACGGCCATTGTGCGTGGTTTAGGAGAATACTGTTCGTTCTCAACCTCCCGTAACTCACTTTCAGAAACCCTAGAATCTCATTTTAGCCTCTCTCAGATTTTAGGTAACTACATTTTGGCGACCACAGTGGGAGGTTATTCACTCAGTTACAGATATCAATCATGGTCTCTTAGGAATGAAGACGATTCCACCAATCCAAACACAATAACATTCCATTAATTCAGTATCTGTAAATCCATTACAGTCCGAGAGAGTTATCCGTACCAGCACTTTCTCTCTCTTTCGAGTTTGACCTTAGTAAATAAGTTGGTGCGTCCCGGATCACATGGATCTCTTCCTGCATAACCAAAACGACCTAGTAACCTATTTTTCATAAAAAAAAATCTACTGCTAATCATTGAAAACGTTGGATAAGAACAAAGGAGAACTCCTGGAGACTCAACAGAATCTTGTAAAATCTCAGATCGACATCCAGACTTATCTGAAAACGCCTTTAGAGTTACCAACAGGGATAGATCCAAAAAATCAGATTGAGTACACGTTTCCTAAAGAAGGAGTACTAAAACTGATGAAAAAATCACGGAAGGGATCCAGTCTGTCTGCAATCGGCCTCACCGGAAAAGACGAAGCTCGTTACGAACGCGACAGAGAAAATGAGCAACCATCCAGTCGACCTTATCACTCTCAAGGACCTCAAAGACCATATGACGCTATAAACTTTGAGATTCTGACGAATATTTGCTCCAAAATTCGTTTCGGTCAAGGGTCCTCAACCTGATCACAGGGGAATCGGGAAGTTTACTTCACTTTACTATTTTATTTATAACTCTTTCATTCTGTATCCGATTGACCTAGTTCTTTTTTCCATGGGATTTGTATTTTCATCGTCTATGGGATAAACATAGCGAAAACTTGGAAATGCTCTAAAAAAATCATGACCTAATCAACAGCGTTGCAGAGCCAGATAGGGTCATAAACTATCAACAAAGATATATCTTGTCACCCTTCCTGCTTCAGAGAATCATGAAAAGAACGCGACAAAGTATGAAGCGAACTAGATCCCAAGATAAGGCTCAACCGAAACTCGACCTTATCCGAAGACACAAAGCTGCTAGTCGATATGCTACCTCAACACCCGTTCTGCCAGAAAGAAGAGAAACTAGATCTAGGAGTTACGGCAAGGTCTCAATGAGCCTCCAGTTCACCTTTACAAAAGACTATCATATTTCATTTTCTGATGGAACCTCAGTTCAGCCAGGACGGAGAAGGATAATATCTTTGCAGCAAAATCTATCAAGGGAAAAGAAATCTTAAGCGATACTCATGAGGCCAACAATTCATATAGAACTTCATTTCTCGACATACAGCCGCAACCAATTACTATCACTGAAGTAAACAAGGGAAAGATCTGAGACCCTAGCTCCAAGACATACACTGCTTGCAGTTTTGTCAGTAAAAGTCTCCTCTCTCAAAAAGATATGCTCGGCAAGCTATCCAATAAGATAGAGTCATACGTGGTGAGCAAAGGACATGATATGACGATCACTTACAACTTCCTCAGGTCGAAACACGATTCTACCGCGTGAAGAAATGCCTAGAAGATTTCCATAGAATTATCCTATCAACAAAGTCACCACAAATCGATTGTTCAGCCACATCCATAGTTCTTCTAGTCCTAGAAGTTCTTAATTTTTGTTTACCATCTCCCAGAAGAAAGACAGATCTCGATAGATGATTAGGCTACATAAGTTCGCATGAATCCTTATAAAGACACCTAGTAGAGGCCGAACAATAGCTTCATCTTATGCAGGAAGACACATGCATCCAGTACCTCGATATGATTCTCCATGGAAGTCTCCAACCCATAGAGTATCGCTTACCCACCTTGAAGACTCAATTTCATACGCTACAAGGGTCTTATTTCATTTTCCAAACATCACGAGTCAATGAGAATCCCTATTCTTACAAAAAACTGGGGACCGGAGAAGAACCATGCATGAGGCATCTTTGTGACTAACATGATGCGGCTCAAACATCCAACTCCTAGATGAAATACTCTTACACCATTAAACCAGAGATTCCGGGTACAAAACAAATTGGTAGAATTCAGAATACTTCAATTTAGAGACTTCTCACTAGAGGTGTATGAACGATAATCAGATATAATGTCCGAGCCTCAGCTCCTACGGCCAACCCTCAGGCACAAGCGCTTCAACCCTTGATATCAAACAAAGAATTGTGGGATGCTATCCCACGGGAATGAAATCAATCCATGACAGAGATGCCAAAATACTTCTACAAGTCAAAATCAGGTTTTGTCGCATCTAGAGAATGACTCACCCATCTAGGGTTTCCATCACGATCAGACAAGCTAGGTTTTACAAAACCCCATATAAGGATTTCAGAGATAAAGCATGTACCTAGATTACACCAACGCACTAGAATCGTTTCTCTACTCAAGATTCACGGCTGAGACAAACTAGGGTTCGCGTTGCGTCAAAAAAGAGTCCGTGGATTATTTTCGCTCAAACCGCCTTATACTTCATCCAGCCAACTCGACAAACTGGAAAAAATGGGTTGAGAATTCGACAACGCGCCCTTGATGAAAGAATATCCGTCCACGTTTCTCCTACCATGTGTTAAAAGGGCATGATGTTTCAAAACACGATCCAAGAGATATCATCAAAACACTTGCAGGAGTTGTTGCTAAATAGATTTAGATTCCGAGTTCAACTTCATATGGACATATCACAGGAAAAATAAGATCTAAATCCTAATTTTCCTCCAATATATGAAGGTTGGGTCTTTTCTGTTCAATAGTTGGGGTCAACCACTAAAATCGGACGTCAAACGAAGTTTTTACAGCCTCCGGAGTTAAGATCGCGCAAGGAAGAACTTTCTATTACGAATTTAACTTCGGGTTTTCACCTACTAGCATGCGCAATGGATCAAGCTAGGTTTTGCACAAATTAAAACTCATGATGGTCCCCTTCCTTTACCAAATGCATACATAAAAGGTATACGGGGAAATTACCAACATTTAAGGAAATTATCGGGCAACAGTGGCCTCTACCTCTAGGGAAGAAAACTCTTTATTCTTCTTTAAGGCCTCCATATCCTTTCCTCCACGCCTCTTCAGCTACCGGTATCTCTTACATAAGGGTCTCTCTAAGAAACAAATACCGGAGTTTAGCATGTTCAAGACAGTTCCAATAGAATCCAGCGACTCTCGCGACTACCTCATATTGAAAGCAAAGATTTTCATGGGTTGTCATCAAGTTTCCCATATTTACAAGATCCTTAGAAGCAAGGACGTTCAGAGTTATCATTCTCATGGCACTAAATCCTCCATCAAGTGCCTCATCCGAAGTCAAAGAAGACATGAGGCCCGTGAAATCACCCTCAGGTCGGTTGGTTGTCTCTCTACACCCCGAACCTCTTTCTGAAGGCCCGGTGAAATAGTTGAAGCCCGCCTCATCTTCATTCTACAAAAGTCAAACCCTTTCTCGCCATGAGGAGTACTTGTCTCCATAAAAGTCTCGTTTTTCATGCAATTCTACAAGCGAGAGAGAAATTATAATAATAAGTACACTAAGAGAGTGAAGACACATGACATATACATATAGTCTGTAATTATGGTTTTTTTGTGTTGTGAAGTTTCAAGCCTCATGAGCAAAACCGAAACTTGCTCTCATGCCTATATACTATCCTTATTTCAATCTCAAGAAACCAATTCCATATTTCCAAGGATACTCACGGATTCATTCGGGTCCATACTTTCACCAGGGATCAAGAAAAATACGTTTTCTGGAAACCAAAGATTAAAAACGTATAATCATACCACGAATGTGTCTCTGGCCTAAGGATACAGAATTCACGACCTAAACCAAGCTAAGGAAGGGTAGTGAAGTCATAATACTCCAATGGGTTGTGATTGAATCAAGAGAACGCTTTAAGAGTCCAACTGAAACAAAGATTCCTTTGGTAATTCGGATTGATGTACACTGTAGCGCAAAGACTTGAAAACTGATGCCAAACCATAAGGAATTTCTAGGTACTTCCCGAAGAAAATATGTTTCTCTATGTCTTACCAGAAACATATCAAAAGGGCACCTCAAACGGATAAACGAGGTAGGAAATGTGGTCCCAACACCGAAGAAAGTGCAATCTGAAAACTCCTGAAATTTTTATACGGGATATCTGAAGTCAAAAGTATACACGGATATGATTGACCAAAATAACTTGGAATCAAATGATTCTTTTTGCATTAGAAATATTATCCTCTTACCTTTAAATTTTGGGCCCGACGACTCAAATCGGAGTCCGAATGAAGAGTTTACAGCCATTCTATGCAATCCTCTCAAAACTGAAGTTTTTTGACGAACACCCAAACGAAGAGTCCTAATACAAACAAAACGTGTGAAAGAAGGATGGAACGACCTCCATACCTAGGTCACGCCCAAAATAGGTGGAAAATAGTTTTATTTTCAATCCTTGCTCAAAAGGGAAGTGATAGACGCATTATTGTGTCTAATATATCTCAATTGTATATATTGTTAGTATTCGATTTTGTATTTATTTTCTTATTTTATGTCTTTGTAGGTATTTTTAGAAAAATAAGCTTTTGCGGCGAAATTGGCTCGAAAAGTGGTGTTTTACACCCCCAGGATAGAGTACTAAAGGCACCCCAGAAATGCACCGGAAGCACCCCAAAAATGTGTCGGAGGAACCCCGGAAAAATTACTGTCTACGCCCAAAAAATTACTATTTGCACCCCATAAGACAAGTGCTAAAGGGACACCCGTGCAGGATTAGGGGGAGGACATGTTCTTCTCAAATTCAAAAGAATATTTTTGGCAGGAAAATAAACTTATTTCTCTGTCAAATTTTTGATCGGTTTTTGGACGTGATTTAGTGAGATTCAATCCCTGAAACTTAATGGGTATACGTGATATGACCATATAAAGCTGTTATGGGTGTCTGTTTGGATTAGAATTGGCTGTAATCATCGCATGGAGCAAAACAGAGTTACACACATTTTCACGGGATAACATGAATTACAGTGTGTTCGATGCCTGTAATGCACGAGTTTGGAGTGTGTTGGACCGTAATGGATACAAATAAGGAGATTGGACTTCTAAAAACGCGTGGAGGAGCTAAACAGAGAATGAAAATTTTGATTATTCCCGTACCATGAATAAAAGATATTGTGAATATTTTGGAATTAATGGAGGAGATTCAACGCCTGTTTTTGGTATAAATAGAGTCCCTGGGAGACTTAGAGAGGTGGTGGAGAGTTTGGGGAGCTGAGGAGAGCCAGAGAAGAAGAAATCACAAGTTGCAGAATTCAGTTTCTGCTGCTGCTGATGATGATGAACGCGAAGAACATAAGACGCAACGTAACCGTCGTTCTTCAACAGTAACAGCGACAATAGGGTGAGGGTCGTATTGCTACAGTGACAGCAGCACTACACTCGTATCGTTCTTTGGAACAGTGATTATCGAACACTTTATAAGCGTCACAAAATTCTGTTTGTAATCATTTTCTTCCATTTCATCATTGTAAACACCATTTGAGCTATAAATAAATCTTTCGAGCGTGTTTTCATCATGATGAGGTAAACCCCAACACTGGGACGACGGAGGAGGCCGAACTTTATACATGGTAAATTTATTTTTATTCTTTTTATGACTTTTGCATTAAAATTAATTGAAATATGATTTGATTAAATTGGTTGTCATTTGATTAGATGGGTCATGCTTAGCTTAGGTGATTTGATGTCCCATGCTTAACATTTACAATCAATGTTTTGAGAATTTACCTTGGCAAAAAAAATAGAGTCCATGTTTATATTTCTTGAGCTAAAATTGTTGAGAATAAATAAGTGAACCTTATGTTATGAAGATTGGCTAAATCCTTAGTCCCAGTACCTCTTGCACAAATTGTAATATTATTGTATATTTTTATTAATTTTGAAAAAACTCGAATCTTCACAAATCTGAACGAACCTATTAGTACAACAAAGTTGAAATCACATTAGGAAGCCATCAAGAAAAAGGAAAAGAAATTAGAGTAAAAAGAGGAAATTAAGGCAATTTGGGTCAAATAAGGAAACCGAGGCTTTTCCTTCTTCAAAAATTCTTCCAAACCATGGCCAAGACCTTTCCCACTCGTGTAAACACTTTCTAAGACCAATGGGACGTCACCCATTCCCTCGGAATTTTTCAGAAGAGAAATTTGAAAAGAGAATCAGGGTTTTGATAAAATAGCCCTAATTTCTAGAGTCCGACAAAGAAAGGGATTTCTCCAAAAAATTAAAAGAGCAAAGCCCCTCACATGAGCAAGGATGCTTTTATAGAGTATTGGTAAATCATATATTCTCTCGGAATTTTTTGGAAGAGAAAAATTAAAAGAGAATTATGGTTTCGACGAAATAACCCTAATTCTAGAAAGATGGATAAAAAATGGATTTTTTTTCTTCTTATAACAGGGATCCGAGCCTCTCCCCATTTACTTGGAAGGTCCCATGCACCTCTATTAACCCATTTTTTATCATCATTTTTCAACCAAAGCGAGTTCAAAGGGATTTTTCATCTAAATTCCCTTATGGTAGAGTTTTGATTATTTTTTCAAAGAAGGCTTCCCTGAAGGAACTAGCGACCAACCAAGTGCTCACCTAATCATCTCAATGGATTTATGCACATGAATATTAATTTATTTAATCGATCAAACAAGAACGGAATTCAAACAGAAAGCAGAAAGACGAAATTTCAGAGGAAGTTAAAGGGAATTTAGCTTAAAAACAGGCAAGTTCGAGTTCATAATTTCCAAAAGCATGACCACAGACGTGCCTCTCTCTCTATCGCAAGACGTGATCATGCCTAGGGAATCTCATGGTCTCTCCCATTCCAAATAAAATCAAGCTCATATTGGTTTTTGACAAAAATACCCTTGGTTTCAAAGATAGACATTTTCTCTCGGAAAAGGGGTGTCTGATTAGTATAAGGGATTAAACGAGCTCTCGTCATACAAGGTGCTAACCCCTCAATACATATGCAAGCCTTCCAAACCTCATCAAGCCTCTCCAGAGTGTCTGAAGAAGTCAGATGCGAACAAAGAGAGAGAAATTAGGGTTTAGGTACAGTAGAAGCCTGAATTCAGTATTTACATGGGATAGGGACTCTGTAACTTCAAAAGTAAGTTCCTATATTTTCTCATGGCTCTACACCAACATTAAGGCCATCCAGGAAGCCGTTCAAAAACTCTATCTTCCCCACATACTCGCCTGTACAAACTCGAAAGCTCAATGATGCACAAAGAGAGAAAATTAGGGTTTTGGCCATGTAAACCTTAATTAACAAATTCCATTCTCTCAAAACGGAAAATTTGTCTCATCAAGACTTCATTATGATGTCATTAACGTCTAACACAAAATCCCAGGAAGTTCCAAAGTCCAGAATCAATTCCAAGATCAGAGTCATAACAATCGAAGACTAAATATCAATTCGGGGACTCCGCAAGTCTAGAAGACGGAGTGGATTTTAATTTCGCATCTGAATGAATCTAGAGGACTTAATGTAGATGGTGAAATTTGGATAAGGGGCAAAAGCGTCATTTCAAGACCATAGACAAAACTCAACTCTCTATTTGAGATCAAGGACTGATTCTTAGTACATCGTCGCGAGATACAGTGGTCATGTCTGCTCTAGGCTCTGACTCGACTTAAAGAGGTTTCCGAATAATTCATAGGACAACCCCGCGAGATACGCTGGTTATTCTGCCTCCGGTCCCTTTCGACAGACTCCTAGAACATCCTTTCGAGATACACTGATCTTGTTGGCCCCATCATATTGACACACAGTTGATTCCTAGCACATCTCTGCAAGATACGCTGGTCAAAGACAAGTGAGCCAAAGTCTCGCAGAGACATTAATCGGGCGTATAAAGTCTTTTCTATCTCTTCAGGACGAGTCATAGCTGACCATAGAGAGATTCCGATCCGTTAAGAAAATCTTCGTAAAGATTTTGATCCGTCCTTAAAATCTCGGAGAGATTCAAATCCCTCTGCAGAATCTCGGAGAGATTCAGATCTCTTTGCAAAATCTCGGAGATATTCAAATCTCTCTTCAAAATCTCGGAGGGATTTACATCTCTTCTCGAAATCCCAGAGAGATTCAAATCTTTCAACAAACTCTCAGAGAGATTCAAATCTCTCGAGAAATCTCATACAAGGCTGAATATTCCCCATGGTAGGCACGAGCCTCATGTAGGAATCGAATATCCTTTTCAGACTCTCCACATGAATTCTGAGGCATCCCATGCCTTTTCACGTGACTCATCCTAGTCATTCTTACAAATCGAAGAATATCTCTCTATCTTGGCAAACTCGGCTTAAGAGAATATTTCTCCTTCTCAACACATCATAACAAAAGCTGACTCAGCTTCACATAAATGGGGGGATAACAATTAGGGTTTTGGTCTGGCAGTCTACGACATGTGTGAGAAATACCCGTCTTATTTCTCACTGCAGAAGAGAGTAAAGGTGGTGGAATAATGAGATAAACTCGAACTAGTTTATCTCTATCTATTCATGAAGAGACGGGAGAAGTGCTCCGCACGGAACGACAAGCAATCCCTATCTTCAATGACCTTAGATTAGAGAATTCAGCTATAAATAGGTCATTTATTTCTCCAAGCTAACACATATCTTTCTCATAACCTTTCAAAGCAATTCTTCTTCAAACCCCTAGAATTCTCTTATATCTCTCTTCTTCTGCTTCCCTCCCTAAGACCAACCCTAAATATCTTCCCTGTGACTGAAGAAGCCTTTAACGGCCAGTGTGCGTGTTGAAAAAGCGAGGGTACAACAACCACACCCAGTATTTTGTTTGGAAATCTGATTAAACAAACTCTAATATACTTTCAAGAGAATCAACTAGACAGTCAGACTCAATCTAGAGAAAAGTATATCAAAGCATTTTATATCTCTATCTCTTAATTCAATCCGCAATCGGCAAATAAGAATTTGCGAGCCCGATTGAATATTAGAGAAATAACTTGAACGGTACCAAAGACCAATGTTCAAGGATCAATCAATTTCAATCAACAACCAAAGATTGGATTTCCCAACTGATCGATTCAACGCACAACCTATGATATTTCAATTATATAATAAAATATAATGCGGAAAAGAAATAACACAGACACTAGAATTTTGTTAACGAGGAAAACCGCAAATGCAGAAAAACCCCGGGACCTAGTCCAGTTTTGAACACCAAACTGTATTAAGACGCTACAGACATTATCCTACTACCAATGAACTTCGGACTGGACTGTAGTTGAACCCTAATCAATCTCACACTGATTCAAGGTACAGTTGCGCTCCTTACGTCTCTGATCCCAGCAGGATTGGACACACTTGATTCCCTTAGCTGATCTCACCTATAACTAAGAGTTGCTACGACCCAAAGTCGAAGACTTGATAAAGAAATCTGTCTCACACAGAAAAGTCTATAGAATGAATAATTCTATGGTTGAATGGTTTGGATTTTGCAGAAATTGGGGGTTGTGTATGTATAAGAACATTGGGTTTGTGTTGAATGTGAGTTCTTTGCAGGGAAGGTGATATAGTGAGGCTTATAATCACTAGCAAAGTTGTGCCTCCATTAACAGAGTCAGTGCACATCATATGCTCGAGAAAAGGCCTGAATGAGCTCTTCTTCGCTGTTTCAAGCTCATCTGATGCTTGTTGAGTCTCTGTGCAAGTGTTGTTGCTGCAGTGGTATTTATGGGTCTTTATGATGGGTGTTTCAAGAGCTGATATGTTGTAACTTATGTGGGCTGTTCTGTGCAAAGTTTGGCTGGAGATTTATGGCAAGGAATCAACAAGAAACAGGTAGTATGAAGCCATGAGAAATGGTCGGTCTTATCCCGAGTATTTGGCCTGAGATTGGGTTCAGATTTGGTGTAGCTTGGTTAAGCTTTTATGTGGAAGATGATATGATGTAACTTATGTGGGCTGTTCTGTGCAAAGTTTGGCTGGAGATTTATGGCAAGGAATCAACAAGAAACAGGTAGTATGAAGCCATGAGAAATGGTCGGTCTTATCCCGAGTGTTTGGCCTGAGATTGGGTTCAGATTTGGTGTAGCTTGGTTAAGCTTTTATGTGGAAGATCAGGTAAAGAAGCTGGTGTTATTTTCATGGTTGGTGGGTCTATTCGCAGTCAAGGGTTGCAGCTACAGTTCAAGTGAGAGTGGAACTGACAAAGGTGCAAGTGCAACTGCAGTTGGGAGATGGAATTGGCAAAGTGGAGTTGATGGATTTGCAGTGAACTAACTGCAGGAGATAGCTGTGATTTGAGTCGAATCTGAAGACTAGAGGATGGTGCTATAGCCGACTGATTGAGTTATGAGAAGAGTTTGGAGATGTCATTACAGGTGGTTGGTGGATAAGACTGAGATGGACTGACAGAGGTGGCTATGAGGATGTTTGAGGTTATACTGTGATGATTGAATGTTGAAGCTGACAGGGGTATGCTCAAGTTTGAGTTGAGACTTGAATGATGTGTAGATTTCCTTGAGGTGTTGATTTTGGAGAATGGAAGTCTACAGAGAAGTCGGAGGAGTGTACTGCTTAGATGTATGCTTAGATTTGGAGCTGAAGTTGATTTGGTGGTTCTGGTGATGAATTGATGCAGCAATAGATGGTAATGAATGGTGATTGTGTGTGTTGACGGTGATGCAGGCATGAATGGAAGGTGGTAGTAGTACGGGTGGATGTGTTCGAAATGAGGTTAGCTGCTACTTGCAAAGGCTGCAGTTCTGGTGGTGTGCAATGGTGGTATTTGAACTGAACTGGTTGCTGCTATTGATCTCAGGAAGGAGATATGTATGAGCTATGAAGTTATGGCTCAAGTTTTAGTGCTGGGATTGAACAGATTATATGGCCTGAGCATGAACTGGTTATGGAACTGTAATGCACTATGATGGAACAACACAAGTTCAGGCCTGTGCAAGATGGCTTTGGCCTAGCAGTCAGACTCTGACTCACCTAGTTAGCTTCTGACTCATTTCTGAATCACTCAGTCTGATGCAGTTAACCCCGTTAGTGACAGTTAAGATTGACAGTTGTATTTAACGGTATGCCGTTATGTTTGACCGGTGACCGGGTGGACTTTTCCGGTCACCCGAGCTGCTCCCCGGGGACTTTTCTGACCAAGTTACAGTCACTTTCTGGGACTTCCGGCGACTACTATATGAGCATGTTTTCTACATGGGTTTTCTCACACTTGGGCTTGGTGAATTTCTATCTATTGGACCTTTAAGGACTAGACCTAATTTTGGAACAAGCGGAGCTATAAAAGAGAAGTCTTTCTACAACTTTATCACGTATTCTACTTGGAGTTTTGGAGAGAGCCGGATATCTTAGGGTTTCTTTGGTTTTGTTTCATCTTCTTTATTTTATTTTTATATTATTGATGATGAACTCCAAAACTATGAGTAGCTAAAACTATTTTTGATTGAGGGTGATTTCAAAGCCCAAAATATGAACTCATGATTGATATGCAATAGCTCGTTTTCTCGCAACTTTAGTTATTAGTCGATTTCTACCATGCTAATAATGCTTATGGATTGTTCCTTAATTGTTTAAGTTCGAAATTAAATTGTTATGTCACAATCTTATTGCTAGTTTCAATTTTCTTCGACCAGTAATTGTTTAGAGAATTAAACACAAGTAGCGATATATGGGTATTGATGATGGGACTTTGTTAAGTACCCGTATGTAGAAATCGACACTAGTAGGTGATTCATGCTTTTCATCACTAGGAACAATCTTATCTCACAAAACTTAGAGAACTTATTTGAATCATACCTAGTAAGCGTACCTCTAGGTAACTTGAATAAGTAAAATCCGGTAGTCGAGCGCTTCCGTATCCGGTGAGCTTAGAAGATAATAACGGGATAGTTGAGCGTACTAATTATCCTAGGGTTGTTAGTAACGAGATAATGCGAAGAACATAGTTATGTCACTTTGGTTTATATTCCGTGGCCGAGAATGAATCCTTAATCAATCTCAACTCATATTTGAATACAACTTTGTGATTTTTAGAATTTTACAATATAATCATCTTTGCTAAGAGTAATTCCATAACAACTTTTGCTTAATACACCTCCCTTGGGACGATCCCGCTTTCATTATATTACTTGCTAGTGTAAAGAGAAGTAGATAAATATTATTTGCGAGTTGACACCTCGTCAACCAAAAAAGAGAATAACATACCAACTTGTTTAGATGCAATCATATAGCCGAAGATAAATGCATTCATCAAGGAGTTTATAAAGATACAAGAAAACTCCTACAATATTCCACCGCTGCACTCCCCACAAAGATTTGGCAATTAAGCACAAGTTCAAAAAGAACTCTCTCCCATAAAATGTCATTCCCGAAAGAACAACAAGAACGACCTTACTTTTACAAGAAAAGAAGGATTTCTTTGGACATTAACAAATCACATGAAACATGAATTTGTATCCAAAAATCTTAATTGAAATAACCACAAGGAAAATGATCAATTCAATTGGTCATGCTCAAACATAAGAAAACTTACGGAGTAACACAGTACATACACAAAGATGTGGATCAGGGAAAGACCAATACTGCGGAATAATCAAAGATTCATTCTATTTTTCATCACTATTTGCACAATGACATATAATAGACTTAATCTTTGTAAACAAGAGTTCATCCTATCTTCCATCAATAATGACATAATAAGCTTAACTCTTGTAGTCAAAAGTTCATTCTATCTTTTATCAATACTTTCATACCGACATATAATAGAGTTAACTTTTAAACAATCTATGGGAGACAGATTTATCTATTCATATAGACTTTTCTGTGTGAGACAGATTTGTTTATCAAGTTTTCGACTTTAGGTCATAGCAACTCTTGGTTGTGGGTGAGATCAGCTAAGGGAATCAAGTGCGTAGTATCCTGCTGGGATCAGAGACGTAAGAAGCGCAACTGTACCTTGAATCAGTGTGAGACTGATTAGGGTTCAACTACAGTCCAGTCTGAAGTTAATTGGTAGTAGGCTAGTGTCTGTAGCGGCTTAATACAGTATGGTGTTCAAATCTGGACTAGGTCCCGGGGGTTTTCTGCATTTGCGGTTTTCCTCGTTAACAAAATTATGGTGTCTGTGTTGTTTCTTTTCCGCATTATATTTTATTATATAATTGAAATATCACAGGTTGTACGTTGAATCGATCAATTGGGAAATCCAACCTTTGGTTGTTGATTGAAATTGATTGATCCTTGAACATTGGTCTTTGGTACCGTTCAAGTTACTTCTCTTATATTCAATCGGGCTCGCAAATTACTATTTGATGATTGCAGATTGAATTGAGAGATAGAGATATAAAACTCTTTGATATACTTTTCTCTAGATTGAGTCTGATTGTCTAGTTGATTTTCTTGAAAGTACATTGGAGTTTTTCTATTCAGATTGCCAAACGAAATATTGGGTGTGGTTGTTGTACCCCCACTTTTTCAATTGGTATCAGAGCAGGAAAACACTTTAAACCCCTAAAGTCTATCCCTATGGGAATTTTCTTTGGGAAACTTGCTCTTGGCATCTGTAACGCACGCCAGAGTTCCTTAAAGACTGTTCAGAGCTTATTATCTTTTAGACCTCTGGTCTCTCATGATAATCTCGTTACATCTAAGACATTGAAAATCCTAGATGATGAAAAACAGTCTAAAGGAGAAATTAAATGTTCTTCTAAGAAAAATCGTTCGAGAAAACGTGGTCAGCACTCAAAGATATGGAATCTCACTAGATTTACTCTTAATCTGTTTGAGGAATACTATTGTAATGGATCAATTGACAAAGATCTATTTAGTGCTTTTGAAAGCGTTTTTAAGTTCTTAGAAAAACTCCATTCGATTGAGGAAAAAAATCGTTATGATAAAAGTTCTGTACCTGTCAAATCACGTACTCGTGATGTACGAACTATGCTTACTACTAACTCATGTGAAATTGATAAAAATATTTCTGGGTTCGGTGTAGGTTCAAATTGTCAGAAAATGTCATTTCTTGGTCGTAAGAAAAAGATTTCAAAAAATTATATTAACCCTGAATATCATCTTTACTATGATTATACTTCTGGTACATTTCAAAAATATCAACCGGGGAAACTGCATGAGAATCTCTTTACATACCTTGCCACTTGGTAACAAGCTTGGCTCTACCCTATTTGTATATAACTTGAAATGGGGCAAGTAACGGTTTGATTATTTTTGTACTTGGGTTAATTTATAATCTTTTTCTTTATCAATTTTTTTTTCCTCCAAGGCTATTTGAAATGATCTAGTTTTTTTTCTATGATCCTTTTATTGCACTGATCGATTCTTCCAGTGTGCGAACCATGGTTGTTGAATGATTTGATAAATCCCACCTACCTTCTGTGGGTCGCGGTTCATGTACGGGTCCAAGCCCATTCATGGGTATTATGAAGTGTGGAACGCGTACCCTTCTTCTCCCTTCTCTAGTCCGCGTACGTGAACTTTTCTAGGGTTCATGTTTTTCCTCCATTAATTCAACTTTGGAGATCAAAAAGAAAAAGGTTTTTCAAGAAACATATCAAGTAAGTTTTCTCTTCCTCTAATCTCTCTAAATTTCTAGATCTCATGAGGAATTTCAAGGTTTCAAAAGAGGTTTCTAAAAACTTGGGTTTTTCATCTCCTTGTAGCATGAATCTACGTATAGATCAAAATTCTATTAGGATTAGATTTGTTAATGATTCATTTAGCAAGGTTTTTGAAAGGATTTCATCTAACGGGTTTATTCTAGAAAAGAAATTGGATTTTGTCAGTGGACATAAAGAAAATTTGATATGTTTTGAAAAGTTTAATCTTGGAAATATCTTTGATGGTCTTGGTGAAGGCTTTGACACTCTTACAAGAATATTCTATGCTAACATTCATGATGTTAATTTTGAAGACATTGAATTCAAGACCATGATTAACAGAGAAAAGGTTCTTGTTAATAGAGAGTTAATTTCAAGGATTACCAAAATTCCTTTATGGAGTTTTCGCCTTCCAAGACCTAGTCATGAAAGACCATCCTATGCAACCATTTCTAATAGTCTATGTGGTAAGAGTGTTGATTGGAATGAAGGAAAGTTTCCTACTAACTATCTTAGTCTTCCATTAATATCTTTTGGAAAACTTAGTATTTCTAATTTTTGTCCCTCTACGATTTAGAATTCTCGTTGGAGTCGTGAGTTTGCGGAGTTGGTCTATTTCCTTGAATTGGGAACTCTAGGTCTCGACATTTGTGGGTTCATTATTTATCAAATGTTGTCGATGACAGCTTCCAACAAGAAGTTAGACTTTCCATGTTTGATTGAGAAAAAATTTCGCACCTTCTCTATTGATCCCATTGGCAACTCTATTGGAACTCCCAAGCTTGTTCGCCCTTGTACTTTCAAACGTATGAAGGAGAGTGCATGTAAGAGACAAAGATGTGACACGCTTGTTGACTCGTGTGATTCCTCCTCCATGAAGCTTCTTCACCAAATTCACAAGGGTGTTTGTAAAATTAATGCCAAGGTAAAGTGTGTGCAAGAACAATTGCTTGTGATTGCTACTAAGTTTCCGGAAATCAAGGGGGACATGGATAAGGTTCGTGCCACATTTAAGGTCTCTGATGATGAAGATGATGATTAAACTTTCATGCTTTATTTATCTTGTCTAGTAAACTTCTTATAAGAATTTATTCTTGTGTTTTTAAGAAGGATAACTAGGGTTTGGAATAGCCATTATTGTGAGTACACATAGCTATTGCCAACGTTTTCATCTTTCAATGTTTTTAGATTTATTTGTTTAAATTCTAAAGTTTATTTGGAAGATGATTTTTGCAGTATTAATCTTTATGGTTTTATATATTGCAAATTGTTATGGGATATGTTGTTTACGTCCGTGAACCTTGACTGTCCCATACTAGTTCATAAGTTATCTCTATTATATGTTGGTATGAAAGTATTGATAAAAGATAGAATGAAATTTTGACTACAAAAGTTAATCCTTTTATGTCATTATTCAAATATTGATGGAAGAAAGGATGAACTTTTGTTTACAAAGATTAAGTCTATTATATGTCATTGTGCAAATAGTGATGAAAAATAGAATGAATCTTTGATTATTCCGCAGTATTGGTCTTTCCATGATCCACATCTTTGTGCATATACTGTGTTGCTCCGCAAGTTCTCTTATGTTGAGCATGACCAATTGAATTGATAATTTTCCTCGTGGTTAATTCAACTGAGATTTTTGGATACAAATTCATATTCTTATGTGGTTTGTTAATGTCCAAAGAAATTCTTCTTTTCGTGTAAAAGTTAGGTCGCTCTTGTTGTTCCTTCGGGAATGACATTTTATGGGGGAGAGTTCTTAATTGAACTTGTGCTTAATTGCCAAATCTTTGTGGGGAGTGCGGCTGTGGAATATTGTAGGGGTTATCTTGTATCTTTATTAACTCATTGATGAATGCATTTAGTTTCGGCTATTTGATGGCTAAACAAGTTGGTATGTTGTTCTCTTTTGGTCATGAAGTATCTCTGTGAAAATTTCATGAGGATCCCACTAGTTTTCGTACCTTTGCCGATTTATATTTACAAAAAGGGGGAGAATTAATGTGTAGTTCACACTACAAATACATACAGTTTACGGATCATTATGTAAGGGGGAATAATTTTCATATTGATATGAAGTATTGACTAAGGGGTAGTGATACATATCACCATAGTATTGTTGTCAAATTTGTGATACAATTGGACTTTGATATTGTATAATGATAGTATGACAATGTATAACAATGATTGAGAGCAACTGTTTTCTCATTGTTATTGCTACGGATCTTCAACAACTATGATGCTGAATTGAACATCTATGGAATCATGGGAGTACTTGGAAGTGACGAATATTTCAAGTAATGTTGAAGAACCAAGGAGATCAAGCATTTGGATGAGAAGCTACAAAGTTTATTTATTTTGGAATCCATATGTATTGATAGTTTTGTCACTAAAATTGACAAAGGGGGAGATTGTTAGAGCACTGCTCGTTCGAACTCGCAAGCGTTGCTATCTCAAGCTTGTTTGTCAATGTTAGTGATCAAAACTATAAGTCTTGATTTCTAGTTTACTTAAAGTAATGTCTCGGATTAGGATAGATTGTGTAGTTGAGCATTAGACTTCACGGCGTTCATCAATTGAAGACGAAGAACTACTAAGGAGAGCTTGTGGAACTTCATCAACGAAAAGGTGTGTGGAGACTAAAACTCATCTATCACTTGGTAAGATTTTGCTTTAACCAAGTACATCTTATATTATTGACGAAAGTCAAAAGATGATCATGTGAAAATCGCCGAGTAACATCCTACATGGTTTGTGTGATACAATCATTTGGTGTAGACTAGGAATGTTTCATTATGATTATTTCAATAACTTGAAAATTGCTTTGATGCTAGTAGTATGTGAAAACGGCTATTGTCATCCTCTAAGAAAGTTTCAATGATTGAAATATGAGTTTAGAATACTTAACCATTATTGGATTATAAACATAGTGTGCATTCTTGCATGTATGTGATCCATGACAGGAACTAAAGTATGCATAACCGTATGCGTACTTATAGTTATGAAATTCCATGTACCAAGTACACATACCGGTATGCATACTTGCGTAAGGTATAGGTCCGGGAATTTGTGTTGGGATTTGGAAGTGAACTAAGTTTTCGTACCCGTTTGCATACTGGCGAACCCAGACTAAGACCGGCTACTTAAGTATGCGTACCCATTTGCATACTTGAGTGGTTAAAGTTCTAAAATCAGTTGGCTCATGAACTAATACATTTATATATTAAGGAATGCATTCTTTGCAAACCGTGGCTATAATGTTCATGAATGGATTCGAGTGAATCAAACCGATATTGCTTCAATTGTGTTCTTGTGTACTTCTATGAGAATATAGCAATTGAACAACACTTTAATTAGTTTCATTTGAGCAATTTGAACTAGTTATGGTTAAGATGAATAAGGTTGATATGAGAGTGTTCATATAGCTAACTTCAGTTAACTACTGTTGAGCCAACATGGTGTACACGTTTAGGTACGGTTACATAAACCTAAATAAAGGTACATTTCATTTGAGTATAACAATCTAAGTTCGATCTAACGGTTGAAAGATATTAGCTTGAATCTAATCAGGTTTTCATCTAACGGTAAATATTGAATGCTTTGTTACCAAGGTAACTTAGATTGCAAACCCTGATTTGAAAACTATATAAAGGAGAACTCTAGCAACTGGGAAAACTAATCCCCACACCTCCTGTCTGATACTAGTTGTATAAGCTAGAGTCGATTCTCCGTTAACCTTAGGATTTTCACGAGACCCTGTAGGTTAACGACTTAAAGACTTCATTGGGATTGTGAAGCCAGACCCAACTATTTTCTCTATAGTAACGTGATCTGATCTTGCTGTTTCTATCGTGTTTAAGTACTATCTTCTTTAAGATTGGCTTGAGATTTAATCTCCGATAGGCAAGATAAAAAGTAGTCACAAATATCTTCGTCTCATTGTTTGTGATTACATAATATCTTGTTTCGCTACCATACGATTAAGATTATTGTGAGGTGATTGATATTTCTAGGCCGTTCTTCGGGAATATAAGTATGGTATATCAATTGGTTCATGTTCACCTTGATTTATCAAAAGACGGAACAAAACTCATAGGTATTTCTGTGGGAGACAGATTTATCTATTCCTATAGACTTTTCTGTGTGAGACATATTTGTTTATCAAGTCTTCGACTTTGGGTCGTAGCAACTCTTGGTTGTGGGTGAGATCAGCTAAGGGAATCAAGTGCGTAGTATCCTGCTGGGATCAGAGACGTAAGGAGCGCAACTGTACCTTGAATCAGTGTGAGACTGATTAGGGTTCAACTAAAGTCCAGTCCGAAGTTCATTGGTAGTAGGCTAGTGTCTGTAGCGGCTTAATACAGTGTGGTGCTCAAATCTGGACTAGGTCCCGGGGTTTTTATGCATTTGCGGTTTTTCTCGTTAACAAAATTATGGTGTTTGTGTTATTTCTTTTCCGCATTATATTTTGTTATATAATTGAAATATCATAGGTTGTGCGTTAAATCGATCAATTAGGAAATCCAACCTTTGGTTGTTGATTGAAATTGATTGATCCTTGAACATTGGTCTTTGGTACCGTTCAAGTTATTTCTCTTATATTCAATCGGGCTCGCAAATTCCTATTTGCGGATTGCAGATTGAATTGAGAGATAGAGATATAAAACTCTTTGATATACTTTTCTCTAGATTGAGTCTGACTGTATAGTTGATTCTCTTGAAAATATATTGGAGTTTGTCTATTCAGATTGCCAAACGAAATATTGGGTGTGGTTGTTGTACCCCCGCTTTTTCACGTACTCTCATAAAAGGTTTGGTATATATATGGTTTCACAAGGAACCAGAAAATAGGGTTTCCAAAGTTGGTATGTGACATGTAACAAGGGTACCCGTACGAACACAAACTTTACCTATAGCCGGAAAATAACCCAACAACGAAAAACATAACGCAAGAAAACTGTTAAAACAACATTTTGCTACGTGAATAATTTCACAGAATTTTAGCTCAATAAATTTTACATTCTCACTAGAGACAAAATTTAGAGCAAGTGAGTAGCATTTTGAAATAACAAAAAAACAAGAAGAAGTTAAAAAACAAATACTTATGCAAACATGTTTGTGATGATAATCCAGCTAAAAACGATAAGAAAATAGCTAGAGAATCAAAGAAACACTTTGCCATCAAGTATACTTGATCATATCTCACTCAACCAGGATTTTTGTGAGTGAGATTTCAACCTTGTGATCAATTAGCACAAGTATGATCCTTAAGCTCATCAAATGAACGTTGTTTCTGGTTAAACCTCTTTATCCTGATCTTTGGAGGAAAACCTTTTTGATGCAAAAAAGTTATCATAAAACTTACTATCATCAAAATACGACGCACAATATGTATTCTTACCTGAAGAATTTTGACTAGAGGGAATTGACAGCCTGTTAATGATTTCTTTATATCCTTCAATTATCAGATTTAGGTTGTCATCCATACCTCCATTTTGGCTTCCTTCTTATGGTACCTTTTTCACATCAAGAAAAACCTTATCTCCCTTTTTGATTGAAGAAGATCCATGAGTTCTTCTTGGTCGAAATGGTTTAAGAAGACTGTTTCGCATTTGAACATTTGAGGAACACATCGAACTGACTTTCCTGGTGGGGTACACAGGGTGAGTACTAAAACCAATTAGTTTAGACATACGAATGTCAGTTAAACCTTTGAGAATTAAATCTAAGGTGTGTTGAAGACGATCAATAGCATTGTCATTCAACCTAGATTTCCTCTTTTGTTCACCATGTCTTTTTGAATCACAAAAGAGACACACTTTCTGATCACCTGAGTGATTAGACAGAACAGTCTCAATACCATCGTTGGGAGATATATTCCTTCCATGTGATATGGATATTCCTTGATTAGAGGAAGACACAGGCACATATTTTCCAATAGGAAGGGATTTCTATTTTGCTTTTGTAACAGAAATTTTTCCAGTTAAATCAGAAGCAGTTGGTATAGTGGACTCTTTGGAACATTCTTGAATAGAAAGTTTACTCAAAAGAAGTTCAGTTTCCAAAGCATCCTCTTTGAGATTTTCCTCAAGCAGAGTTCGTGAAGAACAAGCTGAGACGTTTTCCTCTCGAAGGACCTTTAGAAGAGAGTCACGTTCATTTACCATTCCAACAAGAGCATTGACTTTGTGTTTCAACCGGTAGACATCATCAGCCTGGATTCTAACAAGTTTTAAAATCACTGCACTCTCTTTGGCTGTTTCCCTTTCAACTTCAGAGTCAGACTCGTCAGTAAGGTAATCCGAGTAACACTAGTCAATGGAAGTATGTTTCGTTAGAACAATAGGTTCATCTATATTCGAGATTGACAAATCTTTCTCTTTAATAGATTTCATAGAAACAGAGCTTTTGTTTCTGGTGATTCGTTTATCAGAGATAGCACTTCTGTCCATATTCAGATCGCTACAAACACAGACTTATGACTACCAAAATAACGATTCTACCCCTTGGTTGTAAGATGACCGTTTTACCCTCGGTCCAAAATTCGCCATCTATAGAAGTGTATTCATATACTCAGGTTAAAAACTGACCCGTCATTGCAACTATTGTTGCTTGGTTTATCTGGAAACATAAGTGTAATGTTATTTTTAACAAACATACAAGTGATTTATCAAAACTAGCAAATAAATTAGGTTTTTCTGTCATATAATGGTAGCAGATGTAAATTGATGACAGGTGATACACATGGATATAAGTGGTACCAATCTGGAGTGCTTACTTAAGAAAAAGAGAAAACTTTTACTAATGGATGCTTGTTTTGATCATTGTACAGGAAAATATGCAGATGTCCTCATAAAGTTCAATGGTTAATGCAACCAAGCCAGAGCATCATCTGGCCTAACTATAGGACCTGAAGAAGCAGAGTGTATTGCACTAAAAGAAGCCATTCTTTGTCCATTGTCCATGAAGAAAGTTAAAGATCTTTATTTGGTGGGGGGGTCAGAATGTCATTAAATCCCTCAAATCTTTCGATTCTAATTTAAGATGGAAAGTTAAAAAGATTATGCATGAGTGTCAATCTTTTATTTTGGTTGTTTTAGAAATTATGTTTCCGCGTACCTTAGAAGAGACTTTATAGATGTAGTTGATACCTTCACTTAGGATATCATGAATGCTATTGCTACTTATTTTGATACTTTGAACTTGTCACATGTTGACAAGGCGAATTTCTTTTAATCCCCGTGTAAAGGACTTTGTCTTGTTTTATCTTAGTGAAATGTATTTCGTATGTTTATCAAAAGGATCTTATTTTCAGCACGTGTGTAAACATTCATAAATTAAGTTTATAGATTACCCCTCTTTGTCTGGTCCTTTCTAGTGACAGCCTTCCTCCTTTTATTATCCGTTGGTCAACAACCAACAGAAAAAAATGCGCAGTCAGTTGCAGGCATGCGAAAAAAAGAGAGTTTTCTTCTTCTACATACATGTGAGAGAAAAAGAGTTTTCTTCTTCGAAACACCCACAGATGTCAGTTGCAAGCAGTCTTCTTTTTCGAAACACATTCAAATGTCGAAATAACACTTTTATATACGTAGGGTTTTTAAAACCCAACGTTGGAGTTGCTAAAAAGGCATGGCTCAACTCAAACATAAGTCCCAAGGAGGATAACTCGAATGAACGTAAACCTCACGTTAAAGGATAGTACATATAGGATTTTGGGTTCCACATATAACACTGAAGTTAACAATTACTCCCTCCGTACCACATATATAGGCGGAGAGACAATTCTTTTAGATTAAGAAAAGTACATTGGATTCATATTTTTTAAAATGTTTTTTCATGTTTTACCCCTTGTCCCATTAGCCACAAAATTATCTATGTACCATTAATAGGGGTATGTGGGGAAATATTCATCTTGGAAATAGTAGTCCGTCTATCTAATGGGACAATCAAAATTCAAAATTTCGCCTATATATGTGGTACAGAGGGAGTAAATCATTTTGTTTTTAAACTTGGCCCACTTTATTTAAATTTAAACGGTGACATCTTCTCAAATTGTAAAGAATACAATTATGGAAACACATACCTCTAAAACTTTCGAATTTTAACCTAAATTTGAGGTAATAAAATGACAACAATCGAGTTCAATTGTTCAATTTGAGATAATAAAAGGGTGCCAAGATTGTTCAATTCATAAAAAGGGACCAAATTGGTAATGGACTCGGTGATTTAGTAGTTATCTTGCAATGGAATTAACCATGCCCCTTCAAGAACGCTTCCGGTTAATCAAGAACACGTCTATCAACAAATCAAAATGAAAAATCGTTCATATCAAAAGATTATTTTCTAGCGGACTTTAACTGTGGGCAAGTTGAATGACAGACTGTTGAATAATCAAAGCCCAACTCATGAAATCTCGAGTTCAATCATATTGATATGGGCTTTTCAAAAGCCCAACTAATTTCATTCGTTAGACCTGAGATCTATCTCTCCTCTGCGAATCGGGCGACCGCCGGGTCGACTCAATCTTCCCCGTTCCACCCAATTTTGAGATCTAATTCGTCTGCATGTTCAAATTTCAGGATTAATATCTCTTCAATCGCTCATATTTTTTATTGGTTTGATTTCTGTTTCATTTCTCTGAATTCTATCATTCCTTTTAATCTAAAAAGAAAAAAATAAAACCCCTCCATGTCCGGCTAAACTTCTTTGGTTTACCGGCCATGTAGCCCTTTAGGGGGCATTGATTTTGCTATAGTATCTATGTTCTAAGTGACGAGGTTCTTCTTCAACCTGTTGATGCTCGTTGAGTGGCTGTAATTCATCAATTCGGGGGTTTCCATCTATTAAACTAACGCATCAGTACAATTTGGGGGTTTCTTTGCCAATCTCTATTTGAAAATTCAGGGAGTCCTTTATCTCATCAAGGTTTGATTTTTCTATTTACACATTGACTACTCTAATCTTAGGGGTTTCTTTTGCTGTTAATCTATTTTAATTCTGTGATACAATCCGTCTTAGGGGATACAAGCTCTACTATTATCAACTGTTTGAGTTATGTTCCTTGAGATTTTTCTTTAATTAGCTCCCAATGAATCTTGCACTTAAGTTTCTTTGTATTAGTCTTAATCTTACATATTTATCTTCTGAGTTTCTCCTCTCTGTCCTGATCTTATAAAATTTGTATCCTTGTTCCATAAAATTAGAATTAGTCCTGCTGGCCTTTCAGTTTTTTTGTCGACTTGATGAAATTTCTTCATTGTGATTTAACTATTCTGGTGCCCTGTCAGATTCATTAAGGTCTGGTTTATTAGTTTTCTTATCGTAGAATAGTTAATTCCAGTGGTTTGTAGCTTTTCTGTCGACGCTGTTTTTTCCTCTCTTGGTTTGTAACTATTTTGGTATTTTTGTCAGACCTCCCTTGTCTTGTATTATGTGTGGTTTTTGTGGAATAGTTTACAACCATTTTCTTCTTTCTCTTCTTAGCCAGCAGTTCTTTACTAACAATCACCATCAGTTTTTTTTCTTTGTCATTCCCATAGCTTCCATGGCTTCCTCTCCATTTATTTAGTGTTTTCGTAATCCAAAATAATAACCTCTTTGGTTCTTTAGTTATGTTCAGTTGATAGACAGTGTTCTCTTAACAAGCCGTTCCAGGAAGCACCAATTGAATTATTCCTTTTATATATTTGATAAGGACTCCATTTTAACTTATGAACAATGTAAATTACCCCTGAATAAGCACTTGATTGGTATCTTTCCCCCTTTCGTACCCGACAGCTACTTTCTTTGGTGCTCCTCTTTGGTCAGCAACATATGGCTCTACTCGTCACTTCTCCTAATAGATACTATACAGACTTAATGGTTTACTTATTGTGGTTACAGGGTTGGTAAGATGCTTCTTTTTATAATTCAATTTTCGGTATATCGTCATTTCTCTCGTTGTTTTTTTTTCTTGTTAAAGTGTTCGCTTCCTAATTTGTATTTAGTTATATCTTTTCTTCTGTTTAATCTTTAAGAAAAATCATCAGTTGTCCCCCTTAATAGTTGAATCTGTGTGTACCATTTGTGGGCTTGTCTGTAATTGAATTCATGTACCCATCCTTACTGTGTTTTTTCTTTCTGTCAAGCCTCTTTCCATATTTTTTAATCTGTTGTACTATATTGCTCTGTAAATCATACAGAGAAGTCCCCTTGTTTGCTCGTCCACATAAATTTACCCTAGTTGATTTGTTTACTCATTCCCATTTTTTTCAAGTGACATTATGAAACTTCTCTCTTGGAATGTCCAAGGTAATGGTACTCCAATTACCCAGGACCACTTTAACCATCTCAATCTTTTTTACAAGCCGGACATAGTCTTTCTTGCCGAGACAAAAGCTCCGTTGTCTCGAATGGAAACCTTTTTAACAAAATCTCAATTTGCTGTCTGGTTTATTGTTCCTTCGGTGGGAATTGCAAAAGGGTTAGCGATAGCGTGGCACAAGAAATGAATCTTCTATCTTCAAACCTCAATGTGTGCCACTTCGAAACAAAAATCGGACTAGTAGAGGTGCTAATCACTTGTGTTTATGGTGCAGTTGAGCCGGAAGCTAAATTTGAACAATGGTCATATATTGCTAACATTGCTCAACTGGTCAACAAACCTTAGCTCATAATAGGAGATTTAAATGTGATCCTAGACCCAGATGAGAAACAAGGTGGAAATAAAACTAGCTCAAGCAGCAAATCTTTCATAGTCCGAACAATTGACTCTTTAGGACTTCAAGATGCGGGTTATGAAGGAGCACCATTCACATGGTCCAATAATAGAGAGGGTGATGCCAACATATGTGAAAGAATAGACAGAGCATTGACATCATTTCAATGGTCGCAGAAATTTCCCGACACAAAGGTGAGTCATCTTCCTAGAGTTGGTTCTGATCATACACCTCTCCTTTTTGATTCAAACCCGGAAAAACAAAAAATCCAAAAGCCTTTTAGATGCATTAGATCTTGGCTGTCTCATCCAACATTATCAACAATGGTTGCCAACTCTTGGAATTTTCACTCCAATATTATTCAGGATACAGACATCTTTTCGAAGCTCCAACTATTATCCTCGGATTTATCTCAATGGAACTCAGATGTGTTTGGAAACATTCACAAAGAATAAAATCCCTGAATAATAGGATTGAAAGTCTACATAAAACCGGGAAATACATCGAAAATTTAGAGAAAATAAAAAATCTCCAAGCTAAGCTAAGAAAGTGGTACAAAATCAAAAATGATTACTACCACCAAATATCAAGAGATAATTTTTGTAAAGAATACGACCAAAACACGGAGGTACTTCCATGCCACGGCTTCCAATAGGAAAAGAATCAATGCTATAAACACTCTTAGAGAACCATCGGGTCTGTGGATTTCAGATAGAGACCAAATCAATACCCTATTAATAAATCACTTCACCCAAATAGGCACATTGCACAAAAACAACATGGTGGATGATTTATCAAGCTTCATTCAACCTTGCATTTCTGAGGTGGAAAATTCTTCATTAATAATTATCCCATCAAAAGAAGAAATCTGGAATATAATTGTCAATATGAACCAGTGGGGAGCGCCAGGACCAGATGGGTTTCAACCAGGATTTTTTAAAGCCAATTGGGAAATAATGGGTCCGGATATAATTATCGCAGTTCAAGAATTTTTTTAAATCGGGGAACCTAAATTCGGAATTGAACTATTCATTCCTAACACTGATCCCTAAAATATCCACTCCTCAAACCCCATCAGATTTCAGACCCATCAGCCTGAGTAATACAATATACAAGATCATATCTAAGATTCTAGCTAACAGGCTAAAGCCAGTACTAAACAAGATAATCTCCCCAAATCAATCCGCCTTTCTGCCAGGGAGACAAATTACGGACAACATTATCATCGCTCACGAGCTTATTCATTCAATGAAAAACTCAAAAGCCAGAAAAGGTTACCTTGCCTTAAAGTTAGATCTCTCTAAAGCCTTTGACAGAGTGGAGTGGAACTTCATCAAATCGGCTCTATCAACTCTAGGTTTTGGTGATGCGTGGGTAAATCTAATAATGCAATGCATATCAACCACCTCTTTTTTTATCCTTCTAAATGGTTCTCCGGGTCTGAAATTTACCACATCCAGAGGATTAAGACAGGGTGACCCGCTTTCACCATACTTGTTTTTAATTTGCATGGAGATTCTTTCTCGATTTCTAGAAAAAGAAGTTTCTGAAAAGAAAATTCCGGGCCTCAAAACAAATAAAGATGCGAACATCTCTCATCTTTTCTTCGCAGATGACTGCTTTTTATTCACAAAAGCTGATCTAGGTGAGGCTAAAAATCTGTTAGATATCCTATCAAGATTTTGGGAGATTACGGGTCAGATGGTAAACCTCCAGAAATCAGGTATCCTTCAGTCATAGAATTCATCCAAAACATGGGAAAATCATTGCGAGAATTCTAAAAGTTCCCTTAATGAAAAAAAAAATGATAGATATATGGGAACTCCTCTCTTCTTTGATAAAAATAGGAAAGAAAATTTTGAACCTCTGCTACAAAAATACTATGCCACACTTCAAGGATGGAAATCGAAATTGCTCTCTCAAGCTGGCAGAACAGTCCTAATAAAATCCATTCTTCAAGGTTATCCTACTTACCAAATGCAAGTGCTAGCTCTACCTAAAGAAACATTAGATCAAATGGACAAAATCCAAAGAGACTTTTGGTGGAATAAAAATAAGCCCAAAAGCAGAGGAGGATATATAAGGGCTTGGGTCAGTATCTGCAAGCCTATTTCCAAAGGAGGTCTTGGAATCAAGAATCCGTACCAGTTTAACATAGCTCTCCTTATTAAACTAGCTAGCCGTCTCATCTCAGAGAAAGATCAACTTTGGGCTCAACTTCTCAAAGCTAAATATTTCCCAAACTCTCATCCTTTGGAATTCTCTAGATCTTCCAAATTATCTTGGATTTGGACAAGCATAAAAAAAGGTTTGGATCTCATTAAAGGTAATTTTATCTGGCAAGTTAAAAATGGAGCTTCCACAAAAATTTGGGAAGATAAATGGGTTCCTAACACAGATTTCTTTCAAAAGCCCATTAATATTCAAGATCCAGTTCCACAGAGGGTAAATGAGTTGATCACTCCCGAAAATACATGTGATCAAGAAAAACTTGATACTTATTTTGATTCAGAAATAAAAGCGAAAATCCTGGCTATTACTCCAAAAAGACAAGAACAAGACAAAGTCAGATGGGAACATCATCCTTCAGGAACCTTCACGACAAAAAATGTTTATAGCTTCCTCATAAACCAAGATCAAGAGAGCAATACTTTAATTTCCTTTCCCTGGCAAAAAATATGGAAAATCCAAGTAATCCCAAGGATCAAATTATTCGTCTGGAAATTAGCCCAAAATGCTCTTCCAACTAATTCAAGACTCGGAGCGCATATATAATGCAGACATAAACACAGAGTGTCCAATGTGTAATTCCCAAGAGCAAGAATCAGAACTACATCTTTTTCGCTTGTGTCCCTTCTCAAGAGCCATTTGGTTTGGTTTTTCTCTAGAAGCGGTGAACACTAGAATTAATTCGGATTCCATCGAAAATTGGATAAAAGAGTGGATCACAGACCATGATTTCATTCAACTATCGGATAAAATACCTACTATATCCTGGTTCATTTGGAAGCACAGATGTTCGGTAGTTTTTGAGAAAATAAACCCGAACCCGATTCAACTCATGGAGGAAATCAAGAAATTTCTGAACCAGAATACATGGGAAAGGATCCAAAAATCAATGAAGATAGAAAGAAGAAAAGCCCCCAAAGAGAAATGGTCTGACCTATCTTCAGATTAGATAATATTTATTGATGCGCCTTTCAAAAAAGAGGATTCGACCATGGGATACGCTTTTTTACTTTATTCTGTGGATAGCGAAACATTTATGTATATTGAAGCTTGTTTGGAGAGGGCTTCCTCAGCCTTTCATGTAGAATCAAAAGCCTTACTAAAGGCGTCTGATTGGTTAAGTAAAAATATATTATCCACTGTCTCATTAGTTATGGACTGCAAAACTCTAGCGGAGACGATCAACAAGTCTTACAAAGATTCTCCTTGGAGCGCGGATAACATCATACAAGAAGTGAACTCAACATTGGAAAAACTTCCACAAGCCCAGAAAAAGTATATAAACAGGAAATATAACTCTGCGGCGGACTACATTGCAAAACAAGCTCGAGTAAAGCATCTTCATCACAGGTTCTCCCACATTCAGCACAAGGTTTTAAAATCTAATGTTATTTCCAATGTTTTTGATAAAAATGAGCTCATAAACATCTTGTACTATATTTGTTGATTAATATAAATCCTTTTTACATCAAAAAAGAAGAAGAGAAATCTTAACATAAAGTTACTTTTGTGGAGGGCACATGCCCCTCCCTGAAGTTGTGAATTAGTTTGTTCGTATTGCGTTTTAGTTTGTAAAGCAAGAAGCACAATAAATTCATGCACGCTGTTCTTCTAGGTATTTGGTAGGTTTGTTGCCTGTTGGATGATAACTTAGTAACTTGTTACCTCAAATGTTATTTTGGTAGACATCCAAATTTAACAAACACTCTCCAGACTCCACCACTTTGTGCCTCTCTTGGTCTTGGATGATTTTCCTTACATTTCTAAGTTCCAGATCAACAAAATCTTGGAAAGAAGAGTCTTTCTAGTCGACAAAATCTTGTCCTTTTTAGAGCCCAAATCTTTCTTCTAAAGACAACAGATCTTTTGTTGGGAAACAAATGAACCCTGTTTTAGGGCATACGTAAAACTTTCAGGGCATACAAATCAATAATACCATCTAGGGTGCCCTTATAAGGGGTAACTCTTGGGTAGTTCAATTACCTATATACCCTCTAACCCTTTTAATTACTAATCTGCCCTTACCCATAATATAAAAACCTAAAATCAGTTTTAAGAAAATAAAAAAAAAAGTTTCTATATCTTCTCTTCATCTTCTCCTCTAGCCGAACCTTCATCACCCTCACGAGATTTTTTTTTCATCGCCGTGATTAATCGTCGATTCACCAAAATTTGATCGACAATTAAACTAGACTATTTAATGGTTCGAACAAAGGAAAAGGCAACCGGGAGGCGTTCAAAATCGTCTTCAAATCCCTCAATTGAACAAGAAGAACCCATTGAAGAAGAAGAACCAACTGATTCTGAAATTGAACCACCAAATCAACAAATCGAAGCACCAACTTCTCAAATGAGGATGAGAAAGTAAGTTATACAAACCCAATCTCTTATTTGTGATTTTTAAACGATTCAATAGAGTAAATTCCAAATTTCTAAGGGTTTTAGATGGTTACAGAATAGGGTTCGGTGCATAATTTTGTTATTTTTCGTGCCGAACTGTTCTTCAAAATTGTATCCTGAAAGTGTATAAGAACAGTTCGGCGTGAAATGGTTTACTTATTATACGCCGAACCTAAACCCATTTAGGAGTAATATTGTGGGTTCGGTTAGTTCGATATTATTGCATATGTGCCGAACCCTGTTCTGGTAGTTTGCAGCGTACATAGACTAGGTGTAGGTTCGACTTGTATTCTACTAAGTTAAAAAGCCGAACCATGTATTTCCAAAAGGTTCGGCTCTTACAAATTTCACAATATGAGCCGAACCTTTAACAAATTTTCTTCCAGAAGTTCCAGTGTATGGTTCGGCTACTTATAACAATTTTAAACTAGCCGAACTATGGTCTTCAAAGTAGGTTCGGCTCCTAATCATAACACTTTCAGCAAGCCGAACTGTTCATCCAGACTCGTGGAACCTTAGTAAAAAAACACGAACTTTTGATGATTTTAAGCTACAAAAGCGAGATTGTTTAAGATAGAAGTGTATCCGTGTATTAGAAGCATTGGGTTCCTCATATATGTATTCATCATCTGGATTTGGCTCATAAAAATCATCACCTTGAGTTTGTGCTTGAGTTTGAGTTTGTGTAAAATCATTCTCATAATCTAAGAAATATGCCAATTCCGGATCATTGTTGTAATTGATGTGTATTTTCCTAGGTTTTTTTGGTGAAGATTGACCCTCATCCATTGAATCAAAATACAAGCTTTTATCTCATTTTCCCCTTCTCCCTCAAAAAAAAATACCTAACTTTTTTTTTCCTCAAAATTTTTCATCTACTCAAACATATATAACTAAATTATCTTAATCACTAAACACTAATTATTAATCACTAATCAGGATTATTATAACTAATCATTAGTTAACACTAATCCTAAAAGGGCAGATTTGCCATTACTAAAAATATTTGGTTAAGGGGTTATTGATTTTGATATTTACATCCCTATTTTGTCTTTATTCAGTATGCCCTGAAAGTTTACGTATGCCCTAAAACAGGGTTCAAACAAATCGCTTCTCTCACTTACCAAGAAATGATTATTATTATTTTCTTGGAAAGAAATATCTTCCAAACTATTGCAATGGCTATAAGCACAGTCACTTTTATTCAAATACGAAAGAGGGAGGATCCCATCACACTCTTGTTTTCACATTATCTCACATGTTGGGAGACATTTTCTTAAACAAAATCAAATGGTAACGTATTTGAAGCTAATATATTGGGGATATGCTCGTCTTACAAAGCACTACATACCCACAAAAAATGAGCTCATTCTGAAATACTAAAGTTCACCATTTACCAATCTTAATTTTAACAGTTGAAAATTAGTTTACTTTCGACGGTCAATTTTCAAAGTAGTAGATGGTGGAGTTATACGTTTCGGAATGGACTCATTTTTTATGGGTATGCAGATCTTTGTAAGACGAACATATCCCCTAAATATTAGCTTCAAATACGTTACCGTTTAATTGTGATTGAGAAAAATGTCTCCAAACGTGTGAGATAGTGTGAAAATAACAATGTGAGGGGATCCTTCTCAATATGAAAACATCCATATTGCATTCAATATGCAAACTAACGTAAGGAAGCAAAAAAACCCATAACACTGATATTTGAGAAAGGTTACTACTCATTTAGGTGGTGGTGTCAGTCAGCTGCTCTTTTACACCTTCGAAAAAACTCACCAATTCATCATAGTCTGGGAGATTATCTTTGATCACAGGAACTTGTTTAAATCTCTCAGTCCATCCATGAAACTTAGGAAACTTATTTGCTTCAAGAACTTTAACTCCCACTACTTCTTCCACAGCTCCCAACCAATGAGCCAAAGATGAAAATGCCAAATCAACTGCATTTATATTATCACCACCAAAAACAATTCTTCCCATTATCTCCAATTCCACTATGTTCTTCTGCGGTTTTAATAATTTCCAAAAGTTCTTTTATTGCCTTCTCATGTTCTTCTCCCAATTTCATTTTTTTTTGTTGCAAGGCTTAATGTAGCCTACAGATTAAAAAACAAAACCATTATTAGAATTAAAAAAATTAATAACCACCAGTGTCATTGTAATATAGTGCGGTAAAGTCATTAAGTGATGCCTAGAGACCGAAACTCGTTATCATCAAAAAAAATTATCCCAAGTAAAAAAAGTTACAAAAAATAAATAAATCCAAAGAACCAAACTTGAAAATTATAATGAACATAGTTTGTGTGATGTTTGCTGTACCTTTTCTTCCATGAATTTAATCCAAAACCGAGCAACAGATTTTTCATAAGGATCTCCAGGCAGTAATGAATATTTCTCCGGCCACGTTTCGTCGATGTATTCGAGGATAATCATGGACTCTAAAATGGGTTTTCCTCCATGAACAAGAACTGGTACTTTTTTATGAATTGGATTGTACTTCGAAAGCACTTCACTCTTGTTCATGAGATTTTCATTTATGTATTCATACTTGATACCTTTCAACTCTAATGCCCAAATGACTCTGTAGCTGTAAGCACTAGGCCAAGCACCAATTAACTTCACTGATGATGATGATTCTTCTCCCATATTGTGCTCTTGTTGTTGTGTTCTTGATCCGATTGGTTGGTGGTTTAACTAGATCTAGATGAGTTTACATAATTTATTACTGGGACAGATGCATTAAGTTCTCTCGTTTTTAATTGTCATGAAAGGATAAGATCTCATGCCTGGCTGACATAAATGATGCCATCGACAGGAAATAAAAGTGTCGCTGAACTTCAGCGGTAAGAATTCCACGTTCTGGTATTGGACCTGGGCTCGTATCCCCCAGCAGCCATAGTTGACAAACGAGTCATCATCCCATTTCAGCCAGCTGCCACAATTGCAGATAAATGACTCATCCACATTTCAGCCTATCAGCTCGTGCCAGGTTACATGACAACAAAGATTAAAATTCCATTATCTAAATCAAATTTCGTTTTTTTTTAATTCCATTATCAGAGTTGTGGTTGTACTACAGATGAAAAGGCTAGCGTTGGGATACCAACACCAATACACTAAAACTTTTTTAATATAATACTCGATAATATAATATTTTTGTTAAAATAATAGAATTTTCAGGTCCCGACTCAGGTCCTTAGTACTAAAATAATAAATTCGATAATATTATAATATAATACATTTTAAAATTTCCTATAAGCATTAATATGTCCAAAATTTTATATAAAATAATAATTCTATTATAAAATAAAAAATAATGTCCGTATGTATCAAATTTAGTCCAAATTTATATGTAAATTATATATGTTAAAAAATATTTATATTAAGTTAGGGTTTGTGAATTTATTGGATGTATTATGATATTAATGTTTCTACAATTTACAATGTTTCATTATCTTGAAATTTTAAGGAAATTGGTCAATGGTTGCACATCCTAGGTATTTTGTGTCAAACCACAATGGTTAAAATTCAAAAAATAAATAAGAATTATTCTTTAAATTAATATATCTATAAAATAATAAAATATTAAATTATCGATTATATAATATCTCTTTAAAATAATAGGATTAGGGTGGTCCCAAACCTATTATTTTAAAGAAGTTTTACCGTAGTTATTTCAGGAATCGAAAATGCTTGGTGTGTCGCGATAAAATCCCGGGCTTATCACCATGTGTGAGCGTTGGTGGTACCCATTTCCACCATTCCCTATCCATACGATAGAGTAATTACCTATCATCTGTTGGATCCCTCCACGGTAACATTCACGGGATTTATCCCGGTCAATGTAGAGTCATTGTTTAGGTATTAGTTCACATTTCCTTCCTTGTTTTCTAAGTTATGTTCTATATAGATAGTTTGTTCTAGGGTTTATTATCAAATATATATAATTAATATTATTAAGCTTTGCTTAGTTCGGTGGTAAATCCATAATTCAAAGGATTAAGGTGGTTGATCGCCAATCAAATGATCAATTTATCTATCTTTAATATTAGGATCCTCTAATTCGATGTCAGATCCTAACAGCTAAATTTACAAGTTAAAAACTCGGATTTAATTTAATTTTGACAAATAAATCACCATCTAGATTTTTAAGAATTGTCAACATTCTGTAGTTACAGACGTACGACGAACTACGAATTCATATTTAAGTTGGAATCATTGTTTAATACTTTCTCTGAAAATTAATGGAGAGAAATTTATAGTGACCAAGAATAATAAAAGGCAAATTTTTAAAATTTTCACTTTTCATAAATAAGAAATGGTATTATGCCTGCACTACACATTGATGATGTCCTTATTAACAATGTACTTATTTCCGACAAACCAACCACATAATATGAAATGATCCATCCTACTATTTTGCTTCATCAACAAACTCGCCTTTTTTGGTTTTAGTTTCTAATACTTCTCCTTTAGCATATCTTACAACAGGATCAACAACAACAAAATTACTCGTTTTAAAAATAGTAGCAACAATCACAAGAGTTTCGACTACAGCAATAACAACAATCACATAATCTCACCAATAAAAATCATAGAACCAGAAACAACAATCACATATTCATCTTTAAGATCAATAGGCATAACATCTGATTCAAAGAGGAAAAGAAGGAAGATTTTATCACTAACAAGTATCCCTGATTTGGGTTCCTTTCAGTTACTTTGTTACAAAAATGTGGATCATTGTATCGTGACCAAGAAAGGAGCGTTATGTGTGGAAGTTCATTGCCACACACCCAAAACCCTGAGAGATGGATGGATCTTATTTTGGATTCTAACATTTTTGTCATGTGCAAGGTTGTTAATTGATTCGAAAGAAATCATTTCTTTCCAAATAATATCATCTAAACTTCACTAGGAAATGATTCAATCAGTTGTATTATTGAGTGATTTTCTTTGTTATATCTCTAGACTTGTTAGTGTTCTTATTAGTCCGGTTTGCATAAGTTTCTCAAATTATTTCTGTAAGTTTTATATGTTGCTCACAATATCTCTGTATTTTTGTTGCTTACACTATCTTTGTAATGATCCTTGTAATTGTGTTGTTGGAGTTGTATTCTTCTCTTAAGGTGTTTCTACCTTAAGTTTTATTTAAAAAAATGTGTCACTACTAACTTCAATTATAAGTAGATTTATAAAATGAGCTGACAATTACTGTCTTGGCTCCTATCTAAGACAATGAAAATGGGCGAATTTCCCATAAAACATAAGAATCTGTTTGTAGTGAACTGCTAAATTGTAGGGTGGGTGAAATGGACAGATGTCAAATCATCCTTTTGTTGACCTCTAGCTAACAATAATATTCCCCTCACTTTGCTTTTATATATCGACATCGTCGATATCATTCTCCCTTCAATTTACAGTAAACATCACTTTTTCCTCCATATATACCATTAATATACCACCTAAGCTACTCACATAACCTCATATTATCAAATGCTACCACCACCACTAACTCCCTTTAAAGTTACTGTCATCACCACAAATTTCGCTAAGTGTTACCACCACCATCACCTTCATGGCCTTTTCTATTAATGACCTAGTTTAATTGAAATTTCTCAAAATCTACCATATTTATCGCCACAAGTTTTTTTTTTCCATAATTTGACATAAACTTTTTGTCCCTAATCTGGAAAAATATAGGGTTCATCTATATTCACTAGTTATCACCTAGATGAATCTGGGATTCTTTATGTTTACAATGGACGCACCAAGGTGAATCTTGTACTATTCGCGGATGAATATGTTTCTATCCTTATTATCACATACATTTGGATTCATCCATGTTTACACTTGATGCACCTGGGTGCATGTTTTGTTATTAGTGGTTTAGTTTGAGTTAATCTTGGATTCATCCATGTTTACACTGAATCCAGTGTTATTCATGGATGAACTCGGTTAATCTTTGATACATGGACGTTTTTAAACAAAATGAATCCATTGAATCCTTTGGTTAATTACCTAAAGAGAAATCTAATAGACTAATTCACTTACAACAATCTGTATCTAGTTTTAACTAGATGGCCATCAGTTTCCAAGCAGGGAACTGAATAAATTCCTGGTGAATTTTTCCTATAAAATAGTCTTATACATAGACATTTTTACCACCATGATCATCTCTCAAATTTGAGTTTTTTTATATATATTTTTCTTCTTCTTATGATCATTGTATCATTTATCAAATCATTAGTACTATTTTACCATTTATCATTCATGAATTAAGTCATGCTCTTAAAGCCGAAATATTATGTTTTAGACTTTTAATTTACAGAGAATGATACTGAAGTGCTTTAATTATTCAATGGCTTCTGATATAAGGCCACTCAAGTTTGTTTGAGGATTGACTATTTTGGATCTAGTGATTCGAGATCTGAAGACAAAACTTTTGATCAATAAACGTTAAAATACCCCGCGTTGTGTGTGTTGATCATTAGTGTGAATCAAGTTTTTGTGCAGGTGATACATTGAAGACTAAAACATTTTTTCTTTTTGGTATTCTGATCTTTGTGATACTTCGTGCACACTTGATTCTCTGGGATCCAAAAAAGAAGTTTAGTTCGTTAGACATCAAACTTATGGAAAGATTGAACAAACTATCTAGTTGCTTCTCCTTGTAGAGTTGCTTGGATAGAGCTTGTTCACTGAGATAAATTATTTATATAATCTTTGCCTTGGTTTGATATTGATAAATTAATGGAAGATCCTTTATACTCAGCTTATATTTGACCATTGTCATGTTTGGGAGGTGTACAATGAGGTGGTTACTGAAACAATTTACTCCTTTAATGTTTCGGGTTAAGACCCAAAGGACGTTGAGAACAAAAGTCTTCATAGTAGGTGGAGTAACTTGAGATGGTGGACTCTATCTTAGGATTCACGTGCGTAGACCAGATTGGTCGTAGGCGCATGGATACTGAAGGAACTAAATAACTAGGAGTAGTTTACTTGGTATCAACTATATGTAATTGCGGTAGTTAATTTTTATAGCGGCTTAATTCTGAAAGTATTCAAAATTGGACCAGGTCAGGGGTTTTACTGCCTTGCAGTTTTCCTTGTTACAAAAATCTCATGTGTTGTGTGATTTACTTTACTTCCGCATTATATTGTTTATCTTTATAATTAAAGTAAATACACTTGTACCTTAATCAAAATTGGTACTATCCCATAGATTGGTCTGATCACGAACTTAATCTATATACCAAGTTACATCTTGTTGAAGTAATCTTTTGGGAGTTATTATTTCTGTAAGATTACACAAGGTGTGTCTAGAATAGGTTAATACGAAAAGATTTATACCCATATTATTTCATTAACCACAAGAAAAAAGAAGAGTTAGGTAGGTTGGAACAAGGTTTTCTTACCAAAGGAAGGTGTAGGTATGACATATAAAGTTGAGAATACTGAACAAGGCTCTTCATGCTAAGTAGATCTGGAGGTAAAGAGTTGAATAAATACATTGTGGAAAAGGGTAATTAACCATATGTTCGGTGAAAAAATCAAGGATTTTTATCCTAACTTGACTAAGAATACAGTGGGTAAAAGTCTATGGACAAGTATTTTGAAAAGCAATTCTCATGTGGAGATCAATTCTTCCTTGCAAGTGAACAGTATCAACAAGTGCTTATTTTGGAAAGATAAGTTGGTGAATCGACATTTTTGAAGAGTTTGTTTCTTGCATTGTTCAAGATAAGTATACTGAAAAATGTTATCATTCAAGAGGTGTATGCAAATGGTGTAGGTTGAAACTTGAATTTTTAAGGAGATTTGAATGACACTGAGGTGAATGAGGTTGCTCAGTTAATTCTTTTTCTAGCAGAAATCAGTTTTGACAAGGGTGAAGATCAGAGAAACTGGTAGTTTGGCAATACCTTTTATGTGTCAGGATGATGTAAGGCTCTTAACGGTGATGGTTTAATCTCATTCCTTCATACGAGTCGATGGAATCCAAAAATCCTATTAAAGGTAATTTTTTTCTTTGTGGACATTATGTTATCTCTCGCATTATATTATAAGGAATTTTTTTTGTAGTGAATGGGTGTTTTCTCTGTAAAAAGGCTGCAGAATCAGATCACTACATTTTCTTGCATAGCTAAACTGCAAGGTCAGCATGGCTATATTTTATGAAAATTTATAATTTGCAATGGATTTTTCAAAAATCTGGCAGACAAACTTTATGGGAATGGAATAGAAAAAAAGAGGTTCTCATCCAACCATCAGAAAAAGGAAGATATCATTCCCTTTACAATATGGTGGTCAGTCTGAATTGAGGGAGATAAAAGGTTACTCGATACCAAATATGTAAAGTTGGATAAGATTATTAACAATGTAAAAAAAATCATTTTCAATTAGGATCCAAGCTTTTTGAGGGAATTACTTTTAATCTAGTTTAGAGTAACTGATACGATGTTTTGGGTCCTTTGTAGCTCTACTATAAGTGAGATGTTGTTATTTACTTCATGTTGTTGTAACATCCGCTTAATGATGTGTTTAAACTTCTTTTTAATACAATTACCATTTTTGTGTCATAGAAAAAAACACTTTTTGATGGCAAAACCCCATTTAAGGTTCTCTTGCAATTTGTGTTTACTATAGAAACTTATCTACTCGGTGAGTTTTATGGAGGTGATTTGATATGCGTACTCCATGCATCAATAGACCCAAATGTTTAAGTGAATGGTGAGATCATTTTCGGTATGATTCAAAAATATCGAGAGAAATTCCGACTCATAGATTATTTTTGAAATCCTTATAATTTTATTCATTTTTCCCGTCGAAAAGATAGGGAAAAAAAAGATCCATTTTTCTGTTAAGCGTGGGCATTTATATATTGTAGATGTTATTGTAGTACCATGATAAAATTGTTGAGTGGTGATAGCATTGACCTTAGATCGAAACTCACTAATATTGGGGTGAGGTGAATTATCAAAAATAAAATAAAATGGACGAACCAAAAAATAAATAATATGCATCTGTATGTATATAAACAATTTATGTTTTTCTCTTTTTTCGCTTTCATACCTGAAAACCTTTCCCCTTCGAATTTTTCCTGCAACCTTAAAAATCCAATCACAAATTTGGCCATGATTTATCCCGACCTAATCCTCAGGCCCCAATGAAGATGTAATCTTCACGAAATTACTGAGTATAGAGATGATGTGTTCATGGTCAAATCCTTTTTTTCCCTCTCTAGTGTTGTTGCGTGTTTCAGTGCTCTTAGTTTTTTATCCCCAAATCCAAAAATTGGGTTAGATTCATTCTTGAAGACAGAGTCTGCTAAATCTTTTCTTGCTGCAGTAATCAAAGGGTTCAATTGATTTCTACAGATCGGTGGAATTTTACCCTCATCTTATAGGGATTTTAGATTTCTTCATGAGAATTACCAGTCAAACCACCTTCTGCATCTGAAATCAACTTCCCAAGTTCAAGGTACTTCTAGTCATCTGTTTTGTCTGAGATCATCCCCCCACTTTGGTTAGATCGGGAGTTTTTTATTCAGGTTAGTGACTCAATCTCTCTAGGTGACACCGTGATATGCTTACATTAATACTTCAACTAATCAAAACCTATTTAGCTGCTGTGACTTTTTCCCATTCTTCTTTCAACCATAATCCTTGTTTTTTGTGAATGTATTGCAATAAGTTTCTCTATAACTTTCCTGAATTTTAATCATTACACATCTTATAATATCATGTGCATTTGCCTATAAATAGAACAAACAATTCAATATGCATTCATCTCCCTCATATATTGTTATGTCTCCTGCGTATTTTCGCTTTTGTTGTTGTTCTGTCTCATTTTCTATCTTCTATTGATTCTTTGTTGGATTTAATCTTGTTTGTGCAATGTATAGTCATTGGCAATATGATAGAGTTTTTAATAGTTTTCAAACTCACTCTAGAAGTTTTAATAACCATGATGATGAATGGAAGCATAAGCTTGTTGGTGGTTTCTTAACCAGAATGGAAAAAAACTCCTGGTTTCTCAAAAATGCTCTAAAATATAGGTGGTTCATTGATGGAGGTTTATCTGTTAGTAAGTGCAATGAGTTTTATTATATTATTAGGTTTGAATTTCACCATGAAATGATTAATGTCCTTAGGCAGGGGACTAGAGTAATATATGGAGACTTTTTCATGTTGCATCCTTAGAATGTATATTTGAACCCTCATACTTTCTCAATTGAATATGGAGATGTTGAAATAATTATGCATGATTCGTATACTAAAACACAATTTATCAATGTCAAGAAAATCACCTCAGAACTAGGAGAGCTTATTGCATACAATGACCATATCCCTCATCAAAATGGTTTCAGCAGCATGTGTATTAGGGTAAGAATTGATTTATCTCAATATCTGAGCTTTGAGGTACCAGCAGCCCCAAATAATCATCATATTATTAACTGGATTGCCTTCCAGTACTTAGAATTCTCTAGGCTGTTTTGCAACTATTGTCACAGGTTGGGCCATGTTATTGAAGATTGCATAGACATTTACCTTCTCTCCCATCAAAGATTGCTATCACCAGACCCTCCACTACCTCCACCTCCCCATAACACTATAGAAACTGAAGAAAACTACACTGATGAAGAGATATTTAATGTGGATATTGATGCTCCTGATTCTTATTGGAGTGACCGGAGCCTGGAGGTCCACCATTCACCTGTTTCCTCAGGCTTAAATCAATCTGCCATTTCATTTTCGGAAGGAGATCCTAATTTTGAAGGCTATAACTAAAGGGGATTTAAGACTCTAACAACAATAATATCAACATCTCCAGCAGTTCAGCAGATGATTCAGTACAAGATGCACAGCCGATACAACTAGAAGAAGAATCAACTTTTCCGCAGCAAAATCATGATCTTAGTCCAGTCAATTTCCTAACCTCCGACATCGATACAGATTTCGCACTGGTTTCTGACTCATCTTCAAGCTCCCAGAACTCTTGACCAATACCTGGGAAAAACAGATTGAACCCTGAACAGCAAGCATTCCTCATACAGAATGGAATTGGCACCTCTTCTGAACCAGCCAGCTCTAGGAAAGTTTCAACTGCGGAGCTAGAACAGTGGAGAATTCACTCTACACCATTCAAGAGAATCAAAATAGCGGAACATCATCAACAGCAACAATCAGTCTTGAACAGTGACATTCACAATAGCAGCAGCTTCATTAACACAAACAAATATACCTTAAACTCTCATCGTGCAACGATGCTCTAGTTCACTACATCACCACATCATCTGAAACATACTCAGTATTAACTTGAAGATATATCTTGGGGACGGTAAAGCCTTCCTTTGTTGGCTATAATATTGTCTCAATCTTGCATTTCAGTCTTAGTTTGTTATTTCTGCTTAACTTTAGTTCTTTTACTCCTTTATGTAACTTGCATTCTGCATCTTAAGCATATTAGATATAAATATATCTAGGTCACATCCTTGTCAAAGTTTACTATAAGTTCTATCTTGTCTGTTAAAGTGTAATCTCTCTGTCTACAGAGTGCTTTGATATAGTTGTGTTCAAATTAGTTTCTTTCAGTGTGTTTTAATCGGGTCTGGTTTCTTAAATTTTTTATCTTTAAAGCTTAGTATTTTCATTATTGAGTTCATATCCTCATTGTGTGTCCTGTGTGTTTCTATAGTAGCCATCATATCCTTATTACAAAGCAGTTTTTAGCATTCATTTAGTCCTCATTACTAGTTTTTCTTTGTTCCTCTCTTAGCTCAGAATATAGTTTGTCCTAGCTGCATTTTTTCCATCTGATCATGACTTCACTCTTACCATTTCTTTTTCTATTTTAGTAGAATGTTCGGATTGCTTTCGGAAGTGAATTATCTCATATTTTCATCTTACCCTTTAACTTAGCCAATCATTTTATCCTCCTCTTTTGTTCTTAGAACCCTTTACCATCTTCAACCCATTTTCCTCAATTCAGCAACATCACTAAACTCCTTTTTGATTCTCACAAGCATTAAACTGTGTTGAATCATTTCCTTTTATCCCTTATCTTTCCAACCTTCTCAAGTCCAGAATCTTTTTAGCTGAAATTTTTAAATCCCATTAGCAAACCCATCTATATACTATTTCTATCACCCTTTGGTTTTACTCGACATCATTCCAAACCTCTCAGCCACATCAGCTTTATCCCTTCTACGCTTTTAATTCCTCTCCACATCCAGTTCAAGTCTCAACTTTTAAACATGAACATTTTGGCCTGGAATTGCAAGGGCATCAATAATCCAATCACAATACAACACCTAAAAGATGTAATCTCTCTACACAAGCCCAATATCCTCTTCCTTTCAGAAACTTTAGCTAATGAAAGACATATGTCAGAACTTTCTCAATCCCTTCAATTCTAAAACCTAACCCCAGTCCCCAAAGTTGGCGAAGAGGAGGACTTTGTCTCATGTGGAAAAACCTAAACATTCAAGTTCTAACTCAATTCCAGAGTTTCATCCATGTCCTTGTCACTCCCCCAGCTCCAACACAACCATGGCTCTGCACAGGCATTTACGGTCCTCCACATCCAGCTGCAAGATCTGATTTTTGGCCGGATTTCTCAACAATTTCCCCCAACATAACCAACTCAACCTCATGGGTGTTGATAGGGGACTTTAATGAAGTAACAAACCAATCGGATAAGAAATGAGGAAGACAAGTAAACTACAACGAGACTCAGCCTTTCCTCATAATGATAGATCAAATGGTATTCATCGGTCTAGGATTTCATGGGGATCCATACACTTGGACAAACAATCAGCAGGGTCAAGACAACATATTAGAAAGATTGGATAGAGCACTTGCAACCTCATGTTGGCGCACGACAAATCCTCATGCCACCGCCACTCATCTTCCGAGGATAGCTTCTGATAACGCCCCCATCCTTTTGCACACCAAAGCAATTGAATGGAAGGGACAAAAAAATTACAAATTTGAACATCTTTGGTTGACGCACACTCATCTCAAGCAAGTTGTAGCTTCTGCCTGGATTCAACAAAGTGATGCTGAACCTGCTCTGGACCTTCAGCTAAAGCTAATCACCACTGGCCAAACTCTTATGGATTGGAACAAGGATACCTTTAGGCATCTTCCAACACTAATACGCAAGTCAACATCGCAAATTAAGAGGGCACAACATCAATGCGCCATTCATAATGACGAGGAATTAGCTTATTGGCTAAATCAAGAAAAAAAGCTAAGGAATCATCACCTAACCTAACTCCAATGTCATGCCACATATTGGCAACAAAAATCCAGAATACAATGGCTCCAATCAGGAGATCATAATACGACCTTCTTCCACACCAAAGCAACCATACACCAAAGTCTCAACAACATTCAACAATTACAAGATCCGCAAAACAACTGGGTTTCTGATAAAGATCAAGTAATTTAGATCATCCTGGACCATTTCACAACTCAATACACAGCTCCAAACACAATAATGGATGAAAATCTATTTGAGAAAATAACGCCAAGATTAACAACCACACAATGTGATTCACTCTCGGCAGAAGTAACAGTACAAGAAATCAAGCAAGCTCTGTTCTCCATCAACTCAGAAAGTGCCCCTGGGCCGGATGGTTATACAAGTAAGTTTTTCAAAGTTTTCTGGGATACCACTCACACTCAAATAATAGCCATGGTACGAAGGTTTTTTAATTCTTTAAATATCCACCCCCTCATGAACCACACAAACATTACGTTAATTCCAAAATTGGACCACCCAACAAAAACATCTCAATTCAGACCTATCAGCCTCTGCAATGTCTGTTACAAAATCATATAAAAAATTCTAGTCAACCGCATTCGACCCCTTCTTCCATTTCTAATAAGCCCATATCAGAGGCTTTCGTCCCTCAACGCTCAATTCATGATAACATCGCAATTGCAGGTGAGCTATTCCACTACATCAAAATTTCATCCATCACCAAAGAGCCCAAAATTGCTCTTAAACTAGATATCCAAAAGGCATACGAGCCTTGACTGGGGTTTCATTAAAAAAGCCTTCACCAAATTAGGATTCCCGGCAATATTTGTGGACTATATCATGTTATGTATCAGCTCAGTCACCTACTCCATCAACATCAACGGCGCCCCTCATGGTTTCATCACACCAATGAGAGGCATAAGACAAGGTGATCCCATATCTTCATACATTTTCATTATATGTGCTGAAATTCTATCAACAAATCTTGCCAAACTGGAAGCCAAACATCTGGTTCGAGGTCTCAGGATATCGAAAAAAGCACCACCCATATTACATCTTATGTATGCAGATGATCTCCTAATCACCTACAAAGACTCCCATGAGAGTAACATCCACCTAAAAAAGATACTTCAATCATATGACTGATCGGCAGGACAAATAATCAACACAGCCAAATCAACAATCATCCACCATCTGAGATTACAACCACACGACATAAATACTCTACACCAATTTTACAACATGCCAACCTCTTCAACCCCTCCTATATATCTTGGAGTCCAATTCAAACACGGGAGAACCTCCCGCCACATCTTTGAACCTTTGCTTCAAAGGCTAGCTCGTAAAGCTCAAGGATGGATGACAACATGCCTTACACCCGCGAGGAGGTTAGTTCTCATTAAAACCTCCTTAACTCCAACCTCCAACCACCTTATGCAAACACAACTTTTCCACGCTCATGTTTAAAAACAAATCGACCGGATTACCTTTTTTTTTATGGGGGCATGATTCCTCTATTAGAAAACTTCACCCCTTGGGATGGAACAAACTCAACACACCGATAGCAAAAGGAGGACTCGGCATCAGGAAGAGTAGCCATCACAATAAATCTTTGCTCATGAAAAGACCATGGAATATTCACGATCAACCACATTCCATCTGCACCGGTATCTACAAAGAGAAATACCTCCAACATCAACCAATTTTTCAAGGTACGATCACTTTTCCTTATACATCCAGCCCGTAATGGAAGCAAATGGCTTCCCTTATACCTTACGTAAAACAACTGTTATTTCTTCGCATAGGAAATGGTTTAGATACTCCCATCCAAGCTAATTGGATACCTCATTTTCCTAACCTTGATCCTACCCATTGCTATCCTATCCAAACTGTAGCTGATATAATTGACCCTCTTACTCATAATTGGAGATATGATCAGCTACACAACCTTCCACCTAATGCAATACAACATATTATCAATATCCACCTTCTCATTGACAACAACCCAGATAAAATAATCTGGCCACATTCGAAATCAGGAAAATACACCACTGTTTCTGGATACGACTGTTTAGCCCAACAAAATAACCATACAACCATAAACCCCCTCCCAACCACCAAATTTGTATGAACCTTACCATGTCCTCAAAAAATTCATCTTTTCTTGTGGAAAGCTATCAACGAAGGATTACCAACATTTTCTTTATTACACCACATCAACCTCACCAATTCAAACATCTGCCCCAGATGCAACTCCGACCCAGAAACGGCGACACACATGCTTATTCAATGTCCTGTGGCAATAGCGGCGTGGACCATCCTTTTAAACCGCATACCAACAAACCATCTTCAATATAACAACCAACCCATCACCTTAAATCCTCAAACAACCATATTTCATATGCTGCAAGCTTCTGCCAATATTCCTTCGATCACATCCTTTTGTTTTCTTTTCTGGGCGCTATGGACAACCAGAAATGAACTTGTCTTCAACCAATCCCAATCTCACCATGAAAACATCCTGAGGACGGCTCTAGCACAACAACAAGAATTTGAATGGGTAAGAAAGATCTCCCCACCAGTGCTACCTGAAGATCCAACACCAAGGATTGCAGCAACCATCACAAGAACAACTACAATCATTCAAGTTGGATGATCTACTCCAGATTCGGGTTGGATAAAAATAAACACGGATGGAGCTGCTAGAGGCCATCTAGGTACGGCAGGAGCGAGATTCATTTGCAGGGACTCGAACGCACAAACCATTATGGCTCTTGCACAACCTCTATGTTTAACTACTGCGCTGATGGCAGAGACATGGGCAACCGTAATAGCAACCAGAATAGCGATGGAAAGACAATGTCCAAGAGTGATATTTGAAACGAACTCTAAGAATCTCATGCACTTTATCAAAACACCGGCGGAAGCTCCTTGGTATATATCACAAATGATTGCATGATTGCAAAAATCAAACAAAGAATGCACCAAATACCTTCCTGCCACATTCAACACAATTATAGAGAAGGAAACCAAGCAGCTGACGGTATAGCAAACTTCGCAGCAGATAGGAGCGAAGAAGGCAACTACTCGACAACGATATAGGATCAAGCAAACCCGTATTTTCTTAGTGAGATTCTCTTAACCGACTCTATGGGAATTACATTCCCCCCGTGTAATCTCAATTTAGTTCCTAAATAATATATTCATGCTTTTTTTTTTTTTTTTTTTTAAATTTCCTCCCAAATTACTTGTAAGATAAAGAAAAAGAAAAAGAACATGAGCAGGTTCGCAGCTAGCGTCAAAAGCTGTTACTTAAATATCGAATGTGTTTTCAGTCTCTACTGCCCTTTTTCAGAATAGGAGTTCGATTTGACAAGTGGGGAGAGCTTGATAACCATGAAGGGACGGTCTTTTTTCCCATCAGAAAACACCCAGTTCCATATATACAATTGATCAGCAATGATTCGGTGACCTTTACAAATAACTAGACCAAACTATCGTAAGTCGTAACCCAAAAGGGCCAAAACTAAGGAACTGCTCATATAAATTCTCCCTTGCGCTAACTCGATAGCCATGTACAAGTTGATATGTCACATTCAAAACCAAATCATGTTTGCAAGTGGGACGATATTAAGCGCTTAGCGTATGTGGTTCAACAGGATCCCTTTCACAAAACCTACGACTAGGACTAGGTCATCCACATACCGAGCAAAAACAAATTTAGGTTTTTTTCTGCCTGCCATCCGCGAAAATTAATCTATATATTGCAGCTACATGGTTACTCCAATAACTTCACATAATTATATTATTTCAGTTTTACCATGAAAACAAACTAAATGGCCCAATACCCTTTATTCAAATACTATTATGATGATAAGCCACCTCCAATTTCAATTATCTTTGTTTAGAGAAAATCTGCCGCTGCAAATGAAATCATCCACATTCGAGTCTATAAGCTCCTGCCAAGTCAGTTGATAACAAAGAAAAGCTTAATTTTACATAAGTAGGAAATGGTCTTGTGCGGCTGTGCCTACACATAGCTGATGTCCTCATTGACATGAAGCTAGTTTACATATTTCCGACAAACTAACCACATTATATGAATTCATTGATTCCTACTAACTTCAATTATAAGTATATTTCTAGAATGAGCTGACAATTGTTAGCACATGATAACCTTTCTGGTGCCTCATCCAAAAGAACCAGCAAGCCTGGAAAATGATCATGTGCCGTGTCACATGATAACGAGGAATCCACGTGTCAATGGCTTAAAAACCCATTTTAAATATCAAATAATTGAAGTTGAATTTCATATAGTTATGGAACTCAATCATGGAACAAAAATTCTTCAAGGTGCTGCGGCTTTGGATAGTCTTGTCACTTGTGTGATTATCTAATTAAAGAATTTCTGTTGGACAGAAATAAGTTGCAATTATCGGTGGAAAACAAAAATTATTGAATAGAAGTTGAAAACGAAATTTAATTTAAAGTAGTTGAAAACGAAATTTAATTTAAAGAATAATTAGTCAATGGTTTTGGAGTTGCCGTACCTCTCTTTGTACGGGTACATCTAGAAAATGACATAATGGAAATACAACATCCACGAAAGAAAAAGAAGTGGAATAGATCTTGGGCTTTTGGAGTAATAAATACGATAGATAAATGGTAGAACTTCTTATTGATCAAAGAGGCAGCACCATTACATAGGTATAACATTTTATTTATACAAGAAAAGGAAAAACCCTAGTATTCTAATGGACCGCACATCCATGGGCTGCAGGCCCTGTAACACTCCCCCTTGTGCGGTTCAATAACAAAACTTTATATATAGTGCTTCACATTTAGTGCTTTGAATGTAGTTCTTCAAATGTATTTCTCTCCTTGATGACTTGTGCCGAAATTAATTGCCTTATTAAAATTTTGACAAGGAAAAACCCAGTGGGATAAAACCTTGGTACAACTCTTCACATGTAGTACTTCACATGTTGTCTCGTATTTTACATGTAGTTCATCACATGCAATACGATCTTCAAAGATCGACTAGTCTAACTTAATTACCTCGTTAAAACTTCATCAGGAAAACCCAGAGGGACCAAACCTGAACTAAAGAAAAAGAGTACAATATTAAGCAAACTTAGAACATGGTTGGATGCGTATACGTTGCCTCATTAAAACTTTGAAAAGGAAAAACCCAGTGGGTCAAAACCTTAACGAAGGGAAAAGAGTACAACGTGACAGATGCAAGTAAAGGTGATCCGTTGCATATGATCACTTTGCTCTGTTTAAGTTGACTAGTTGCTTCACAATTCTTAAGGAAGAAAATCCTCGTGGGAAAGACAATAGCCTTAGATGGGAAATTACATTCCCGGTGTTTGTTGTTGTCTCATTAAAAACCTTGCCGAGTAACAAAACCCTATGGGAAAAACCAACCTCTATGAAGGAAAATAGTGCAACACACCATTAGATGCTCCCCCTGATGTCAGACAATTTTCATTAGTCTGATGCAGTCAAAAGGAGTTTATCACACTTTACTTTGGTGACTTGAATGTTTATAAGACCCTGTTGTTGATTCTGGAAGTTACGTTGCTTAACAGACTATCGCGTTTCATTTATTCGATTCAGATATTTTCAATAATATCAACGCGATCTTTATGTCTTCAACGTTCAACATACTTGATGTTTTTAGTGTTGACTCGCTAAAAACCTTGTCGAGTAACAAAACCCTTTGGGAAAAACTATTCTCGATCGAAGGGAAAAAGAGTACAACACAGCTTCAATTTCGAAGTAAAATATGTCGACATCATATCCTTGGTTCCTCCCCATGATGTCGGCATCCCCCCCTGATTACTTTCAGATTTATTCCAGACAGTTCCTTTAGTCATGTACTTTTCGAAACTGAATATCGGTAATGACCTAGAAAATAGTCTACCATATCCCCACCTGATTACTTTCGTTGGAGAAGAGATTATTGTTCCTTCATAATCAACAACTTTTGGATTGCACTTTCATTAGCATTCCTTTTAATGTCTTTGCAGGGATAAAACAAATTTATGTCAATGGTTACTTTTAAGTACATGATTACATTTACTATACCATTCCAATGACGTTGCGTTGGCGCTGAGCTATATCTAGCTAACAAGTTCCATGAGGATGTAAAATTTAATCGAGTACATTATTATACTAAGTACAACAATGCGTCTATTGTACTTAGATATGGGAATTTCATCTCCCAACACATCTTCGTCATCTTCCTTTAGACGAAATGGTCACGTACTTATATTTGAACCTCGACTAATAACGGGAGTGCTATCAAGATGCATGTCTTTGTTATATTGCCTGACAACATTAGACATATGCAAACTGGTGGAATAATATACCACAAGCTCAGTATTCGGTCGAGCTTTTCCCAGATTTTTCATCTCAAATTCGGATTTCAAATAGCTTTTAAGGTCTCTTATTACATCAAGAGTACCCATCATGTCTGTACCATCGACATGGATAGCTACAATTCAAATCAGGAACTTAATTTCTTGTGAATATGCAAGGAAAAATAACTTACTTGTCTATCCCCTCCAAATCAAATAGTCACTTAGACGGGTATACCACATCCGCCCGATTGCTTCAATCTATAAGTGAGCATTCTATCTAACTGTAAAAGCACTCTGTGGTTTAGAGTCACTTGATTTGGGCAACAAAAGGCTATCAAGTACTTCTGTAAATATCTGTTATCTCTTGATTCTTTCAGAGATACGTAACAACCACATACATATGCTGCATTTCGAGTCCTTTTGAAATTACCAAGCTAACTAAGTAGCGGAACGGTATAACGTTCATTACAAGATAACAATTCCAGGGCTTTGTGAGAAACCTCGCACCACAAGGCGAGTCTTTATACTTTAAGACTGCTTTATTCTCATTATGCTTTGTGACAAATTAATCATGAATGTCCAATAGGATTTACACTTGGTTGGTTAGTATTACCACACCAAATACCTGTATATTTGTCAAAGAACCAAGTTCTACCTGGATTTTATAGGCCAAATATGCTCTTCGTTGACATTAAGCAACAAAGAGATTGGTTCGATCTTATCTTCCTAGCTCTATTTCCTTAAGCAAGTGTATATGAAATTAATCATCAATATGCTCACATGATCTTTCCATGGACTCATGCGCATTCTCATAATCCACTTGGGATGTCATTGTTCTCTGGAATCATTAAACTTCGGAGCGTCCTCCAGTTTGATTCATGGACATATTCAGAGACAATCTTATGAGATGATTTCTGATGATATAAATAAGTTGTGCTTTACTCACCTACTTCCTTTCTAGGTGAGGATTGATCAAACCAAGTGGTTTCTCCAACTTCCTTTATGGAGCCACGGATTCAACCACACTTCCACTGAGTGTAGTTGCAACACCTTAGTCTATGGTGTATTTCCCTTATTGAGGATTTGTAACCTTGGAGGTAGGTTTGCAGCTGGTATGTGTGATCTCATCACTTTAGCGACATCAGTGTACATTCTGAAAATTGATTATTCTTTGTCACTTCACATTTACATTTGTGGAGTGCAAAAATCAATATGAGACACAGTGGGAACACACCACGATAATTCCTTTTGTTCCCTTAGAAAATACTTTTTCTTATCTCCCCCTAACGACGGGAAGACTGTCTCATTAAAGTGATAACTCGCAAATCTAGCGGCATGAGATCTCCTGCCAAAGGTTTTAAAATGCGGATAATTGTTAAAAGTAAATATCCAACATAACTACTTAATCATTTTCGTGACCCATCATAGTACGATGTGGACTCGTAATGGCACATATATAGTGCAACCAAAAATGCGTAAGAACACAAAATGTCAGGCTTATACCCAGTTACCAACTAGTACGCAAAGAATGGTTGACCAATTGTAGGTCTAAAACGAATAAGTGAAGATGCGTGTAATATTGCATATTCCCCAAGCAGTTAAAGGTAGGTTTGTACGCATAACCATGCCTTAGGCACCATCTGTAACCTTTGATGATAGCCTTTGCGAGACCATGGGGTATAGGATGCTCTACATTGATCCTATTAAACATGCAATAACCATCGATTCCTTTTGATGTATACTCTCTAGCATTTACAATTGGTGGTAAATCCTTACATGTATAATATGTGCTAGTAGTTTTTCAAATGCAACATTACTTGGGAACTATAACTAGTCCAAAATGTCAAAAGTCCACGAGAGCCATAAGTCACTTTTGGTCCGCATTCTGCATGGATATTTTTCTAAATATCACCTCGTTTTGTTTGTAATATGGATTGTTTGCCAATTGCATCTTAGGATGGTCTCGATCCTGTTTTACTGAAGACTTTGTAAAATGAGTGATATGCTTTCTTACTTAAAAGTATAATGGGGGG
>JAJJMB010015994.1:3155035-3179862 GCA_023531105.1 Papaver atlanticum
GTATCTAGTACTTTAGAAAACACTTATTTTATTGAGAGATATGGCATTACTTCGCCTTCTGTCAATATTTTCCCATTGTCTCGTCCACTCAAACACAGTGATGTACGTATGAGTCATTTCAAAACGAAACATCATGTCACAACCAAAGTGCCTTTATGGTATGTCAAAGTCTGTATGAGTCAATTCCCAACATTTCATCGTCAGAATCAATATGGATTCAATAATCCAAATACTATAGTGATTTACATTTCACTAGTTGACTCATTAGTTTCTCTAAAATATATTTCCTTCCAAATATATTAGAGATTATAAAAGATGCAATCAATTACATTCTCACCACTGTGAGGTTCCACATGATATCCATTTGCATGGGTTTGTTTGGAATTTAACAAGATGTGATTATCTCTCGGTACATGTAGAGATTATGTGGCGTCTTTGTTCTATATTGAAAACAAATTTTTGATTATCGATGATCCAATTCTCATAGTTACATTATAAGGAAATAGTTTCAACAGCTAGTGTACATTCTTTAAATTAGTGGGAGAAAAACCACTATCAGTAAGTCTTGAGAGATTTAATAAGTGGTGTAGCCTTATTACGTAACAAAAATGGGATTCAACTCAAGTACTTTAGAGTGAATATATGTTACGTTTCAGGAGGGATAATATACTTTTCATCCAGATATATCTCAAGTGTTGTAAAGAATTTTTCGTCTCGTGATATATAATGATGTACTTTTCATAAGTGCTAAAAATGGGTCTAGTTCAACTGAAATCAAATGGCTAGGAAAAGTTCTTCTTGCCAATAAAGTTGACGTCTAAAGTATTCCTACGGAGTCTATTGTTACTATGGTACCAGCATTACATTGCTTGTACCAATACCAGTAACTAGATTCATTCCCAACTCTTTTATTTTGATGCAAGCTAGAATTACATCTTAGCTTGATCCAATGTTCGGTTAATACCTGTACTTTGGTGTCATTACTACCGGGTACAAAAATACATCTTTGTCTCAGTATATAACCCTTATTACTTCGGGGTTCTTTCCATTTTCAATTTTGCTACATTTCGCTTAATTTGAAAATTTTCTTTATCTCAACAGGCCAAGAGAATCTCACTACACATGTCAACCACTTACTTTAGGTTAAATAGATTACTAAAGATAGTTCTCTTGTTGTTATACTTCAACATATACTGGTTCGCTAATATCATGGATGAAGTAGAAAAATAGGAATTTTCTGACTCATTTCACTTTTTCTGGGTTCTTCCACAAAAATTGGGATACATGTGACTTTATTTGCAACGTATTTTTTTAAACTACTGACTCGTTAATAGTCGAGCAAGTGGATTAAATCCCATGGAACATTCAAATAAATACATTGGAATCGAGTTGGTACGATCAATTGAACAGGAAACACCATTCAACTATAGCTAATATCATATTCAAGAGAACAAAATAACAAGACCAAAATTCTTAATGATCAAGATCAACAATCATAATCTAAATTGACCGTTTCTATGATATGGATTTATCTTAAGACAAAGAAAAATAGAAATAGGCATGTTCTAAAATAACAGAACTAGGCATGTTCTAAAAACAAATAAATAAATCCAACAAATATCCAACGTTAAAACCCACAAATAGTTACATACCTCATACCAAGCTTTAATTCCATCTATACATACACGGAACAGTTCAGTATCGGACAGCTAGGTCGGAACAGTTCAAAATCGAACAGATGGGTCGGAACAGTTCAAAACAGACAGCTGGATCGGAACAGTTCAGAATCGGAAAGCTCGGTTGGAACAGTTCAAAATCGGACAAATGGGTCGGAACAGTTCAGAATCGGACAGATGGAACAGGAACACCAACAGTTTGGTTGGACTGAGTTGGACCGGAACTGGGTTGGACCGGAACTGATTGGACCGGGTTGAATTGGACCGGACTGGACCAGGTTGGACCAGACCGGACAGAAAACTCTTCACCTTCGACAAATTTACTTCTCCTCGGACGTGAATAGGAGGTTTATGTTTACAGAGATTTCCCACCGCGGACAGTACAGGGATTTCCTTCACAAGCTAACGCAAGATATAGACAAATTAGTGTCTGCACAATATAACTCAATCAATCATCACGGTAGAGATTTAATAGCTATGACGGCAAAAAATACAATACGATTCGATTTGATTCAATCAACCCAGAGAAAAAAACGGGAGAAAATAAATCCAACTTAGCTTGACAGTGATTGCATAACTTCCTTGATTGATGTAAATCCAAACCCCTTTTCTTTTTGAACAACTTGTGTTTATCATCCATGTAGGAAAAAAATAATCAACCGATCCAATTTAGCAATGCGGTATAATTTCGTGCATGATAACGTTTTGGAGTAATAAATAAGATAGAGAAATGGTAGAACTTCTTATTGATCAAAGAGGCAGCACCATTACATAGGTATAGCATTTTATTTATACAAGAGAAGGGAAAACCCTAGTATTCTAATGGACCGCACATCCATGGGCTGCAAGCCCTGTAACATGGGCCACATAAAGTATAAGAATTTTTTATTTTTTTTGATGGATTAGTACAATGGCTAGTTGTGGCCCTGAATACTCCCGTCAATTACAAGGTCCAGTTCGAACCCTTACCTCCTCCAAGGGAGGGAGCATGAGAATCATCGTGCCACTTGATAGTTTTCAAATTAGAAGATTTTGAATAAGAAGATTTTGCTCAGCTTGTTGTTAGGGTACAAACCAAAGTTCGGTACGAGTCATGATGTAGTTTACTTTATAATAATAAAAATTAGATAAAAAACAAAGCAACAAAAACAAAAAAATCATTTAAGACAACACACAAGAGCTAAGAAGATTCTTTTTTTTAAAGGAAAAAAAATAGCTCAGAAGAAAATTAAAAAACTTTCTTTTTCTAAATTTACTTATATGTCTCTCTCTTGTCAAGTTTCAACACGATGGGAAAAGATTTTTACTGTATCATAAATTTGAAATGATAAACTTATTGAGGGATTATTTTAAGGAAAAGATCACCCTGAGTGAATAGAACAGTCTTGATAAAGTCTATCCTTCAATCTTACCCAACCTATCAAATGCAAGTTCTGGCACTGCCAAAAAAAAACTCTCGATCAACTCGACAGGATTCAGAGAAATTTTTGGTGGAAAAAAGATAGCCAAAAAAGAAAAGGAGGTTTTATAAAAGCTTGGAAAAGTATATGCAAGCCCATTTCCCAAGGTGGCATGGGAATTAAAAAATCCCATCACTTCAATTTAGCTATTCTCACCAAACTTGCCAGTAGACTGGTAACAGAACAAGACCAACTATGGGTCAAACTACTAAAGCAAACTATTTCCAAAACTCGCACCCTCTAGAAAGTCCAAAACCTCGAATCTTTCTTGGATTTGGACCAGCATACAAAAAGGCCTAGAGCTAATAAAAGGAGCTTCGGTGAAAATTTGGGAAGACAAATGGGTTACTAATGCAGATATAATTCAAAAAGTACCAGACTCGCAAGATCAGGCGCCAACAAGAGTTCAAGAACTAATAACGGATCATAATAAGTGGGATCAGGAAAAGCTAAACCAATTCTTTTTCCCAGAGGATAGGAAAAAAATTCAAGCGTTAAGCCTAAGAAAACAAGAGCAAGACATTATTAGATGGAGGCACCATCACTCAGGAAAATTCACGGCAAAAAATGTCTATAACTTTCTAGCCAATCAGGATCAAGACATTATTAACAGCCTAGATTTCCCATGGAATAAGATTTGGAGAATTCAAGCAATTCCAAGAATAAGACTCTTCATCTGGCAACTAGCACAAAAAGTTCTCCCAACATCTGCTAGACTAGGCACACATAATGAGGACTTCGACCCGATTTGCCAGTTATGTAATAATCAAGTGCAAGAAACGGAATTTCATCTCTTCTGTGAGTGCCCGTTTGCAAGAGCCGTTTGGTTTGGCCTATCCCTAAATAATATAATCACTAGTTACATCCCCAACACATTTATTTCCTGGGTTAAATGGTGGATCACGGAGACTACCTTGAGCCATTTTCAGGTAAAAATTTCTACCATGCTTTGGTTCATCTGGAAATATAGATGCTCGGTGGTCTTTGAGAAAATAAGCCCAGACCCAATCAACCTAATAGGGCAAATCAATAGTTTCTTACAATCTTCCCAGTCAATTACCATTCAGAGTAATATGAAAACCCAAAAGATAATCTCAAACAATTACTCTTGGTCCAATCTAAATTCGGATTGGATAATCTTCATTGACGCTTATTTTAAGAAGGAGGATCTGTCGATGGGCTATGCTTTCATTTTATACTCAGTTGATGAAGAAACTTTCATGCACCTTTCTGCGGGTTCGGAGTGGGCAATGTCAGCTTTCCACGCAGAAGCAAAATCCCTATTAAACGCTGTTACGTGGTTAAAAGAAAATATATTATCAAGCGTGTTCATAGTAACTGATTGCAAAGCTTTGGCGGACAATTTAAATACGGTAAACACAGACTATTCGTGGTCAACGGAAAATACCTTGCAAGAAATAAGAACAATATTGAGTGATTTACCTCAAGCTAAAGTGAAATATATCAAGAGGAAGAATAACTCTGCAGCGGACTTCATTGCTAAGGAGGCAAGAATTAAAAAGCTACAACACATGTCAGATAACTTGCGTCAAAAAGTTCATAAATCTAGCATAGATTCTAATGTTTTCGATAAAAATGACTTTGCTAATCTCTTGTACTACATTTGCTAGTTAATATATGATCTTTTTATTGAGGGATTATTTTAGAACATGTAATTGGAGGATACAAAACTAATTGGGGGATATTTCACTGTAGCTGCCGGCATGGTTTTTCAATGCCGGGAATTCATCGACCATGCCGGCATCATTGAAAAACCATGCCGGCAGCTACAGTAAAAATATCCCCCAATTAGTTTATGTATCCCCCAATTAATTGTTCTTATTTTAAGGAAAAGATCACCCTGAGTGAATAGCTCACTTTATCTATTATTTATCCCAACAATAGAGTGCCCAGGTGTCATCGGATCTCCACTCGAAATATCCGTGAGTAATGATGTGGGTACAAAATACTGCACACTCATTTAGCATGCGAAATAACTCCTATAAATAGTAAGCGAATACGAACGCATAAAGCACATCCAAGATGACGAGCCGGATGATGTCACTTAGTCACGATAATAGTGTGAAGAACTGTGCGGCAGTGAAGAAATCGTGCGGAAATGATAAAGTCTACGCGACATTGACGCACGTCAGATCCGAAATTAGGGGCTTTATTAGCTGTCCTCCACTATGTAAACTCCTATATAAGGAACCAAACACCTTTGTAGAAGGGAGATCGTTTTGGGTAAGTTGAGATAAGATATTTAGGAGAGAGAGAGTTATTTGCTTTCCAAGTTAGGGTTTTCCCTCATCATCTTTGTACTTGTTCTAAGATTTAATAAAAGATTTTGAGTATTCATCATGATTTCTTAGATTATTCCATAGATTATCAATAGGGTATGGTTGTGGGATTTCCTACAACTACAAATGATTCGGCTAATATGCCTACTAAACAGGACGGAAGGGAATAATGCTAGAGAGCGGCATGGCGTCGATCATCAAGATGGAAAAAAAAATCATGCTTCAAAAAAAAAAAAAATCAAGATGGAAAAAGAAGAGATCAATATTGTATTTAAACATTTTACTAGTCATTAAGTTAAAATGTCTTACGCAATTTTCGTTTTCGTTTTTTTTCGTCTGGATTCTGCTCTTTCACATATTCATAGAGTTTCTAAGCTTATAATATTAGGATTTGAAAATTTGATTTCAAACAATAAGTTATTACAGATTCCCTTTCAAACATACACGAAATAAATAACTAAAATGGATATTCAAATAATACATGGACCATATGAAAATCAAGAATCTGCGGTAGTAGGGCCTTGGAGACGATGAGATGGAAATGTCAACTGTAAAACTGTCTACTTGCTGGAAGACGTTATCAGAGAAGGAGACTCTTGAAGGAAATAATTCTCCACTGATCAACTGCTTACTAACTCGGTAACGACAAGTCAAATGTCTTAGCCTTCAAGATTTCAATTTACATGACATGGCAAAGTTGTGAATCATTTGTGGGAGGATTTTGGTTTTGATTTCTGCGGCAAGGAGAATAAAAGGGGTAGTTACTAAATGAGACCTGCGGTCCAAGAAGTTACTAAATGCTTATTTTTGAATGCTAAATATTTCAGCTTTCACCAAAATTTCGATAAAAGTAAAACAAAAGTTTCATACGACTGGACCAACTATCGCAACCCAAAAGAGGCAAAACTTCAGGAACTGCTCATAGAAATCTCTTTTCTGAGTACTCGATAGCCAAGCACAATTTTAGATGTCACACTCTAAGAGGAAATTAAGGTTACAAGTTGGAGTTAATTTCACACCCTTAGACGAAATCAGTTTTGAGATGTCACATTCTTTGATTTAAGCAGCGTAGCGTACGTGGTCCATTTGCGAGAATGGTGGCAGGATCACTTTTATGGTTTCACCAAACCTAGGACTAGGCTCGAAGTCATCCACATAAAGGCTTGTTGAAAATGAAGAATGTACTTTTGAAGATTCATTATAAAGTGTTGGAGAACAAAATCGATAGAAAACAGGCATTTGCATTCAACCCAATAGATTATCTTGAACTTGCACTTGCTTAAGATGGTCGTTATCTGGCATTTTTTTTATTCTTCATTTTATGAGTTACCTTGCATTTAACCCAGAGATATTAAGGTGTCCAAGTAGTGCATCCTATTTTCTTCATTTATCTAACAACAATGATAATTATACCAATTTTAACTTAGTTAATATCAATATTAAACCATTTCAGTAACACGTACACCAATACGTGTGTGACAGCAAAGTCTGAGAGATTTTCACTATAAAATGGAGAAAGAGTCGAAGGAGAAACATTAAAAATCGACCAGTTTTTTTCTCAATACAACTAGAATCGTCGAAAAGGAATATACGAGTTAATTCCGCTACCATGGGAATGTGTATATCATCTGTTGCATCTTCCAATATTCATGATGAAATTGTCAAAATACAGGATACCTATGAAAATGCAATTTTCATTGATTCAAGTTCATGTAAAACTCCAACTGGTTCTGTTTGTTCTCAACAAGGTCAGAAAGGACTAAACCAAGATTCTGCTATACTTCAACAGGTATAGACATATTTCTGTTACATGGGTTTCGTTTAAGTTTCGCGATTTATGAACCGTTTATCATTTTTGTATATTTGTTTGTGTATTTGAAGGGTTTTGGTATGAATGATGGAGTTCTCTGTGGAGTATTTGATGGACATGGAATGAATGGTCAAGTTGCGAGTAGATTAGTTAGAAGTTGGTTGCCTGGTTTACTTTTAAACCAAAAGAAAGTGATTTCTTCGTTTAATTTGGATTCTAATAAAAATGATTATGTTGAGGAATGGAGTAAAGCTTGTGTTGGTGCTTACAAAGTAATGGATAAAGAACTTAAACTTCAAGAAAACTTGGATTGTTCTTGTAGTGGAACTACTTCTGTTACCGTCATCAAACAGGTAATTAATTAATTAATTAAATTAATTAATTGCAATTCTTGTGTGAGAATCATAATTTTGTAAATGATTTTCGTTCTTTGACTAACTTATGAATTATGTAACAGGGTGAAGATCTTGTTATTGCTAATCTTGGTGATTCACGGGCCGTATTAGGGACTAGTTCTGATAATGGTGACATGATGGCTGTTCAGTTAACAACTGATCTAAAACCTACTGTACCAGAGGAAGCTGAAAGAATTAGGAAGAGTAATGGTCGGGTATTCGCACTTGAAAATGAAGCGCATGTTACACGGGTTTGGTTGCCTGACCAGAATTTTCCTGGACTTGCCATGACAAGAGCTTTTGGGGACTTTGATCTCAAGGATTACGGAGTAATAGCCATTCCACAAATCTCACATCATCATCTGAACAACAATGACAAGTTTGTTGTTCTTGCATCTGATGGGGTAAGCGTCTGATCTTCTTTACACTCTTAGTTAATCTCTCAGAGTCTCTCTTAATTTATATTTGAGGTTATTGATTGTCTGTGTTTTACGATTGAAGGTATGGGATGTTCTTAGCAACAAAGAAGTTGTATCAATTGTGTCATGGGCAACACGAGAAACGGCCGCTAAAGCAGTAGTAGATGCTGCGGTTACTTCATGGAAACAAAAGTTTCCCTTGTCAAAAATGGATGATGTTTCTGTGTCTTGCATGTTCTTCGAGAGAAGATAAGTGCAAGGTTTAAAGAAGAAAAGAAGTACCGAGTTTTCTGAATTCCAGTTCTTTTAAAAGTCACTAACTCAGTGATTCAAAGATGGATTCAACTCTTTTATTTTATTTTTTGTTTTTTGAAAATGTATATAAGAGATGGATTTGCTGCTAAGAACGGATCCATAGAGATCATAGAGATGCAAGGGATCAAAAAGTCCCGAGTCATTAAACTGCAAAATCATGAAATGTAATGGTAATTAATCTTGTTAAGTTCTAAAATTATATAATCATATTCCTACTAGCTTTCTATAAATTTGATAGATAACAATAAGTTTTACAATTTTAATTAAATAAAAATAATGCAAGAAAAGAATTTTTATCAAAAGTTTATTGAGTTCGGTCGCAAGAGCTATACAATGTCTTACATATGCATCTTTACTTCTTAAGAGCAACCCTTTCAAAACGGGTGAGAATAGAACTGATAGACTGTTTTTGCTACTATGGGATAGAGAAATGAAAGACTATACGGCTAATCATATCCCGTGTAGAAGAAAAAGTTGAAAGGCTTGAACTTTTAAATAATAAAAAACTAAAATTTAATGTTTGTGGGAGCGTCTTTTGAATTTTTAAATAATAAAAAGGTTAAAGTTTTGGTGGGCCATGCAAATTTGAAAGCAGATCACCATTAAACGGCAAACAAAAAGCCGTTTGTTTTCACATTTAATTTATACGGCAAATAAAGAGCCGTGTTAGGTCTGTTTTCTTCAAACGGCAAATTAAGAGCCGCATAGGGAGGACTTTCGTACACTCGTCCGATAGAAAGAGAATGTGATAGAGTTTGGGGTGATAGGGGATTTCCCTCCACCCATAGTCAGTGTTTTAAGATCCGGATCGGACCGGCCGGTTGGACCGGTGGACCATTGAGAAAAACGATTTGGTTCAATACTGGCCCACTAACATGTTAAAAAAACCAGTGAACCGGGTGAACCAGCTAACCCGGCTGGGTTTTTGACGGTTCAACCGTTTTCTTTTTCATCAAATTTTTTCCTCCTGGAGCATCAATTTTTTTTGAAAAAGATATTCCATCAGTTCCTCGGAATGTTTGTAGCAATTGAAAGATGGATTTGGGTTCAAGAACCAGATCTATAATCATCCATCATTAGATCTATAATGCATAGATACATTCATGGAAATAAAATAAAAATCTTCTCATAAAAAAAATGAATTCATGAATCATACTTAAGATAATAGGAAGTTGCAGGACAAATTTAGAAAGGAAAGGAAGAATTTTACGGATGATCTTCTCTTGTGTTTGTAACTGAGAGAGAGGATCGAGAGAGAGAAAAAACAGAGAAAAGAAAGAGTTAAACAGTAGCCTTATGGTCATAAGCAGTAATCCTCAAGACAAGGAGCTAGGAATCCAAGCTGCAGAGATATTGTCTTGTGCCTTCGGGGAGCTTCCTTTCTCTTACCTAGGCTTGCCCCTAGGTACTAAAGCTCGTCAAAATCAAATTTGGGACCCAATTTTGGAGAAACTTGAAAAGAGATTACCGCCATGGAAGAAGAAATATATCTCAAGAGGAGGTAGACTAGTGCTCATCAAGAGTACTTTGGCTAGCATTCCAATTTATTTGCTTTCCTTGTTCTCTATTCCAGTCTCAGTCGCAAAAAAATTTTGAAAAGATCTGCAGGAACTTTTTGTGGGAGGATACAACTGAAAAGAAGTTATGCACTGGATTGGATGGAAAAAATTCTGTAGAGCAAAGCAAAAGGGGGGTTTAGGGATCAGGAAAGTGAAGAAAACTAACAAGTCCCTTTTAGCAAAGTGGGTTTGGAGATATGGTAAAGAAAAAAATCATTTATGGAGAAGGCTAATACATGATAAATATGGGGGTAACGCAGAAGTCTGGCTCCCGAGAGAGGTCAATACGGTTCAAGGTACGTGATTGTGGAAAGGAATCATGAAATCAAAATCATTAATCCAAGCCAATACAAAGTTCACAGTCAATAGCGGGAATAACACAAGTTTTTTGGGGGAAAGTTGGTGTACTCAAACTCCTTTGAAGGACAAATATCCACAACTCTGGAAGCTTAGTAGAGCGAAAGAAATAACTATCAATCAAGCCATCGAATGGGCAAATTCTAACTCTGCATGGAATTTAAATTTCAAGCGTCATCTTACAGATTCAAAACAGGCAATTAATTTGTTGGAGGATATTGGCAATCCAGATCTAATAAAGGGACAAGAAGATGACAGGTCTCGGTTACCTACGACTTCAGGCAACTTCTCCACCAAATCGTGCTACGAGATTCAGATGGTGGACCGAGACTCTGATGTATCTGAATTCACCAAACCCAAATTGATTTGGAATGAAGTACTTCCAACCAAGGTTTCATTTTTCTTATGGTCTGCTCTTTGGAACTCCACTCCAACTCTGGATAATCTATCTAGAAGAGGAGTTCAGTTATCCTCATAGCAGTGTGCTTTATGTAGACTAGAGGATGAGACGATTCATCATGTCCTCATTCATTGCAAATTCTCTACTGTGGTGTGGGGTTATTTCCTGAATTTCTGTGGTATTCAATTTGCGATGCCGGGAACGACGGAAGGATGCATTAAAGTATGGAAGAAAAGATTACCAAATGACATGCATAACTTCATATGGAATTACCTCCCTTACGCGGTGTGGTGGGCGTTGTGGCTCGAACGGAATAGAAGAACCTTCCACAACAAGGACCAACCAGAAGCCGAGATCATCATAGCTGTTAAAGCTTTCTTATATCAATGGGGGCTCCCCTCGCAAATTTTTAAGGGCTTATTCTTTGATGATCTATTAGCGAGATGGGATGGGAAAGTATACAATTTTCATAATATGTAATCTTTTGTTTGTTTTTCTTCCGATTTGCCATGTTATAGCTCTTGCTCTTCAGGTTTTTAAGTCCTGAGGATTGTTGTTTTCTTGTGCCTTCTTGGCACTCTGTTATCAATCTTAATCTTCTTCAAAAAAAAAAAAAAAGAGTTAATCAGTTGGTAGGAGAAGGGAAAGTATCTAAAGGGGTGATTTGGATTTTGGGTATATTAAATCTTTCTCTATTTTACATCAATAAATCTTCAATCCCATTTAAATTTGTGGTTATTTTTGAGAGACGAAAAGTATGATCAAGGAGAGAGAAGTGTGACGGTCGTGAAAGAAGACGACGACGATGCTTTAATTTTGGTAGGGTTTGAATGGCATAAATGTAAAGAGTTCAAATGATAAGGGAAATAAGTTAACAAGGTAAAAGACGTGGACCATCTCCCAATTCGTATGTATCTGCGACATTAGGTCCTTAACATTAAGCTAATTAAGTAGCTATATATATATACATTAGACCCAGTGAACCGTGACCTAGTAGTTTTACTGGTTTGACATCCGGTCCGGTTATAAAAACATTGCCCATAGTAAGACCTAATTTAATCAAATTTGATCGACTCTTTCATTTTGAAAGAGACTCTCAACCCCATAACCCTTGTTCTAATTAAAAAAATTCATAAGCAGGAAACGGTCTCGTGCCTACACATGTCCCCATTCACTTGAAGCTAGTTTACATATTTCCGACAAACCAACCACATGAATGAATTATTGGTTAGATTCATAACTACTAACTTCAATTATAACTAGATTTCTAAAATGAGCTGACAATTGTTAGAACATGATAACCTTTCTGGTGCCCTATCCAAAAGAATCAGCAGGCCTGAAAATGATCATGTGCCGTGTCACATGATAACGAAGAATCTACGTGTCAATAAATAAAAGCTACAGTTTTTAAATGTCGAATATTCGAAGCCGAATTTCAGATAGTTATGGAAGTGGAACTCAATTATCGAACAAAAATCCCATAAGGTGCTATGGTTTTGGAAGGTCTTACTTGTCTAATTGAATAAAATATTCTTTTCCGGATAATTTAAAATGTTAATTAGGAACAATTATTGATGGAAAACAAAAAAAATTTAATAGATAGGGAAATTATATTTTAAAAAATAAATCAGTCAATGGCTTTGGGGTGGCCGTACTTCTCCTTGTACCGGCAAAAACATGATGTAAATGATGAAAGAGTGACACTACTCATAAGATTTGTTCTAAGGCTTGAGAAAAAAAAAATCCTTTGAAATGTTTGCTATATAAATGATGAGGAATGATCCCTCACATTGTTATTTTCACATTATCTCACACGTTTAGAAATATTTTTCTTAATCAAAATTAAACGGTAACGGATTTGAAGCTAATATTTTGGGGATATGTTCGTCTTACAAAGATCTACATACCCACAAAAATGAGCTCATTCTGAAATACCAAACTTCACCATCTACCAATCTTAATTTTAACGGTTGAAAATTAATCGACTTTCAACGGTCAATTTTCAAAGTATTAGATGGTGGAGTTATACGTTCCGGAATGAGCTCATTTTTTGTGGGTATGTAGTGATATGACACAGCGGAAATGATTTGAAACAAACCAACATGCGGAGAATCCACTCCTGTAAATAGGACCCAAAATGATAGTCAACTCCAATCCAGGAGCAAAGTAGCCGATAAACGATCAATGATGATCAATCTCTCAAAAAGAAGTAAACATGGTTTTAACCAAAAAAACAGTTTTAATAGACGAGCTCGCAACATAAATTACAATGATAATAGAAATGACCATTTATAACCTCTAAACCTAAAAACCTAAAAGCCTAAAATTACTAAACTACAAAACAGGATAAATCTAAGAAAGAAACTAATTATCCTAATAACTAAATTACCAAAACTAATAGATATCCAAGATTTAGCCAAATCTTGGAATATATGAGACTTGCCAAAATACGTCCCGTAACAGGCTCCCCTACCGCAACGAAACTCATCTCTATTTTATACTGAAAATGGCAAGTTAAAGAAAGAACTTTGGCACTCCCACTTGTGGCACAAGTCGATCTTGAGTCATGCATCGGAATCATTAACCGTTCAGAAAATAATCTCAGTTTTACAATCTTCATTTTATGCATGTAAAAGCTCGTCTTGAAATGTCGTTTTCTCCTACCGTTGCAATATAGAAGCTCCCATGACATCTTCCAAGCACTATCACTTCGGTATCCATAAGATATAAATTGCACTTCACAGTATTTAGCAAACGGGTCTTCATGTTTACAAGAAACATATAAAGTAAGGTATATTTCCCGTGGCTTGTCAAATGGAACTAAGATGCCACCATGATGAAAAACACTCAACTCGACTGATTTTGGAACCAACATGCCACCATGAAGAAAAACACTCAACTCAGACTGATTTTGGAACCAACATACAGTCTCCACAAGTATCCGCTTGTAAACCCTTGTTGACCGTTGGCTCACCTTCTTTCTTTGTCAGCTCTTGCAGACCCAATTTGTTAATTGTTGCGCCCAAAGTCTTCGACTGTACATCCTTTTCTCCTTTTGAAGATCGAAGAATTGGTATAAGAATCATCTTGGTCTTTCCACACATGAACTCATAAGCATTGTCTCGGCTGCTGCGAACTGCGCCAACATCAAATAACCATGGTCTTCCCAACACGATGTCGCATATATCCAAGTCAACTTTTTATTAATTATAAAGTTAAGGGATATATGTGATACATAATCTACTAAATTAATTTAATCCATTCCCAAGACCCTACTCTATCATATCACGGGCTTGTCTATTAGTCTTTATTCTATATAGTATTTATAATACCTCAGGAGCTAATGAGACTATTTTAGTAAAATTCAACTGTCTCAATTCCCGAGCGATCGCACCAAAAACCCGAGTTCCTTTTGGATTTCCTTCTTGATCAATGACAACTGCGGCATTGTCATCATATCGTATTATCATACCGTTGTCACGTTTAAGTTCTTTACATGTACGTACAATTACATCTCTGATCACCTCTGATCTTTCTAGAGGCATATTGGGCACTGCTTCTTTGATTACAACAACAATAACGTCACCGATATGAGCATATCGACGATTACTAGCTCCTATGATTCGAATACATATTAATTTTCGAGCCCCACTGTTGTCCGCTCCATTTAAAAGGGTTTGAGGTTGAATCATATCATTATTTTTTATCGTTTCTTTCAGTGCCTTAGCTATACATCCTTCTTAAAGATCATATTAACCACGAATGCACCTTTCATCTGCCTTGATCCTTACTGCTTTAGCCGCAAAGGTAATAACATAAGATCTATATCGGAACGGAGCCGTATAACGTGGTTTTTTTTCTCTTCCATCGGTCCTTCTTCATCTGGAGGAATGTCTTAGAAAGATAATGACGGACTTCATAAAAATTTGAGTTAAAATAGTGCTTACCGAATGACAATGGAAATCTACAACCACCAATCCGAGTAATTGTTCCTCCAATATTAGACCATTCAATTTGATTTGGTTGGCGGTACCAATCCACTTCAAGATCCAATAACTCTACTCTTCGTACTGACACTAAGTTCTCTTCACAAGTTTAATCGACTGCAAAATGGCATTATTTCCCATTAACTAATCCAACAAACCTGGGCAACTTAATATTCTGCTTGCTGATATGATCACCGGTTTCCATGTCGCAAACTCCAGTTGGTTTTATTTTTATTTTTTTAGGAAAAGAGGCAGAGCCTCATATATCGATAATAATACTAATACAGTGAGTCAACTCAGTTACAGGACTGACCAGGAGATTAAAAACAGACCTAGGTTCATCAAGCAGACAATCAACAAATTTTACAATGATACATAAATTATTTTCAAGAATGCATCTAACCATCCCATTATGATTCATAAGTAACAATACTAGTTTAAGTGGCCTGATCTAGATTAAGAGTATCAAATCCAAATCATTAAAAAAATATACATCATGTAGAGATGTTAGGATCCGAAGATCCAACCACTTCCCAAAGTTTTCTTCAAAACTATAGTAACACAGTTGATGATGGAGTAACATGATCCATAGATCCCACCAATAATCAACCTCTTTTCCAAACATATAATTGTATATGTAACACAGATAACCAAAATCTACTATCCTAGGGCTTAATCGGGACGGATCGGTCTGAAGTTTCATCGAACTCGGTCTTTTGAATCTCTGTGTTGTTGGTGTCTTTAGTGTTGTTGTTGCTCCAGGTGTCTTAGGAGAAGCTTTTGTTCCTGGTGTTAGAGATCGCTTGATGTTGCTACTGGTGTTCTTGAGCATCATCAGAAAGTTTAAAATTAGATCCAAAAAAAAAGACAAACCCTAACTAAATACTTAGCAGAAACAAGAAAAGGCAGAAAATAAGTAAGTAATCTAAAGATTGAAGAAATCTAAGAGATTACCTGCCCAAATCTTCTCCAAAAAGGAGATATCTCGGAATGAGAAAGTTTAGTGGGAGAAGGTTTCTCTGATCGGGTTAGAGAAGGTTTATCCTAAACTCCAGTTAGTTTAGGATAAATAAAGAAGTTCTGCCTTCAGAACTTAGTTAATGCTCAAAGTCAATACAAGAACCAATTTAACAGGGTTCTCAAATCGAATTGCACCTTAGTGGACTTTCCTTAAATTAAACACAAAAGAAAACCCAGAAACTTAGTTTTCGTATAACTCTTAGCCGAGTAGGCTTATTTCTCCCACTAGGTAACAAAACTAGGGTTTCACGAATATCACAAACGACGGTAGATGAAATATAGGATACTCACAAAACTGAATTCCGGAACTTTTGATGATGGCGCACATAACGAAAATCTCCACTGCCTCCCTTTTCTCTTTCTCCTGTTATCACTAAAACAAATTAACTATAGCTAGTGATCAAAAAACGATACTTACCAAATTGTGATATACTCAACTGTGATAGAACCCAAGAACTGACTCTTCTTTCTCTCCTTTTTTTTTGATAAAACCTAGATGTCACGGGAATCGTCAACTGATTCTTCTAGGAAACCCACAGATGAACATCACAGGAAAAGCCTGCTCGGGTAACCACCTGATATGGCATAGCGGAAACGATTTGAAAAAAACTGACATGCGGAGAATCCACTCTGGTAAATAGGACCCAAAGATGATAATCAACTCTAATCCATGAGCAAATAGCCGATAAACGATCAATGATGATCAATCTCTCAAAGAAAGGTAAACATGGTTTTAACCAAACAACAGTTTTAATAGACCAGCTCGCAAGCTAAATTACAATGATAATGGAAATGGCTATTTATAGCCCCTAAACGTAAAAAAACTAAAAGTATAAAATTACTAAACTACCTAGGAGAATATATTATTCTCATTAAAAAAGGCTAAATCTAAGAAAGAAACTAATTATCCTAATAACTAAATTACAAAAACTAATAGATATCCAAGATTTAGCCAAATCTTGGACTATATGAGACTTGCCAAAATACGTCCCGGATCATGTAGAATTTTGTAAGCCGATTATATCCCAAAAATATTAGCTTATAATACCTTACCATTTGATTTTGATTAGGAAAATGTCTCTCAACGTGTGTGATGGTGTGAAAATAACAATGTGTGGGGATCCTCCCTCATAAATGATACATGTAAAAATTCTATACCATGAAAAGAGATTTTAATATCAATCCCGCGTTGGATGGATAATTTAAGATCCTGCAGTTAATACGCCAGAGCAGTCTTAACCTTGCAATCTTATTTTCGAGATGAGTTAGGCCCATAGACTTTAACATGGAAAACATGCAATTTGTGATGATGACAAATCATCTTACTGACCAAATTCTTTAGGTAAAAAGCCTTAGACAATCCTAAACGTACAAACCGATTTTCAAGTTGAGTTGAACTATGGACTTTAATAAGTACTTATATTTCATCAACTTATGCTATGTCATTAGCTTACTGTTGAGATGTAAATATGATTTTGGTCCTGCACGTCCTAGTCACAGCAATGACAACACCTTTTCCTAGAATAGAATGAGAGAGACCCCCTTTCCATTGTATTATGTCCTTCTTTATATAGGATTTTCCCAAAACCCTTCTTTCCATGACATCATGCCACATGGCATAGAAGCTTCCTTATTTACCACTATTGTCATTCCTCCCAATATAACCTGCAGCTTCTCCATAAATCCCTTTCTTGTCCTCTTCACTTCATGAACATGTCTTATTGGACTTGGGCTTTAGTTCCCAAGTACCATATGTTTCATGGTGGGCTTCTCCTCCCTTTAAGGACTCCCTAGCCCTGCTAAGGGGTAATTATTTTCATGTATCGACATTAGTCCCCTGACTATTGGGTTGATTGTCAAATAACCCGATAGTCAATCAGTTTCCTCATGCATACCCCCTTAAAATTAAGAGAGAAAGTTTCCTTCATCAATCCCACGTTCTTCAGTGGCGATTAGTTTTCCGCGACGTGTCAAAAAACCTTTACAGTTCCTTTCACTTATTTCGTTTTTGTAACTTTCGTATCCTTATCTCGAAATCGCCTATATATATATGCCTACTATATCAATCTTTCCTTCTGCCAGTAGCAGCCCGTCCGAGGAAGAGATGGATGTCGAAACAGAAGAGATCGAGCCCACAGACCAAGAAGTGTTGCAACTACCCCCACCAGCAGATGGTAAGGCATATACGATCGCGGAGATCACACATACTCCTGATTTGAAGCACGCGTTAAGGCTGAGAAGTCTCCGCGATGGTCAGCGCGCTCCTCCTATAGATGATGTCCTTATTCCACGTCTTCTAAACCCTTCCGCATTATCTTATCATTCTGCGCCCGTATGGATCATGTATCCTGAATCGAATGCCCCCAATACCTTTTCATTCAAGAAAGTCCCGCGTATGGCCATGTTAGAGCATAGCTCGGTTGAACCCACCAAGCGTTGGTATGTCAAGTTTGGTTGTCATATTTTAGTGAATCAACACTCATTTAAAGAGTCGCTTGATTATATACTAGAGTCAACTTCGTATAGGTTAGCTTGAAAGTGTTAGGATATGAGACTTACAAGTATTACATGAAGACTTGAAGAATATGAAGAAGTATGGAGCTACAACAACAATATCATCCTTGAGGTTAGTAATATTTGGCTTGAACAGTTTCATTCCCTAACGTATCTTGCAAGTCGTGCATATTTGAAAACATAACTGCGAAGCTGTGTATGATACTCTAGTTAGACATAGTATTAAGGAATACAATACGAGGTTTATTGCTTAACCATTAAACTTTGTATATAAGACATCGACATGATCATATGAATGCTATTGTGATTATGTATGGGTATGAGTAAAGATTTCATCCAAGGAAACAATGTTTTACATTCGTTTAAAGGAAGTAAGTTCATAAACTTGTTTTGTGAATCGAAAGGGAAATCGCTAGGCTTATTGGTATTGTTATTCATTGCAAATCTATTTTGAATTACCAATATGTGTGTTTAGTATAACCGCTCATAAACTTGTTTATGTATCTTGGTAAAACTATTCACAAGGCCTGACTTATGTATTGGTATGACTTTTATTAGTGAAACCGATCTTAAGTAATCACTTAAGATGGTATGATCGATGCCTTGTAAATAGCAACTCTTATCTAGCCATTGGGGAACCGGTCCTAGTAAGAGGTGCAACAAATTTACAAGAGGGGAATCGATCCTTGTAAGAGGTATAACACCTTTTTAGTAGATGGGGGAACCGATCCTATGAACATGTGCAACAAATTCTTAGAAGATGGGGGAACCGATCCTATGGACATGTGCACCAAATACAGGTAGTTACCATAAGTATGTGGGGAACCGATCCTAATACCTAGTCAACCGAGTTTTGGTAATTAGCGTGACTATGCACAGTACTCACATGGAGGTAGAACCGAACTTGTTTTGGTAGAATCGTGAAACCCATGATTGGTGATTTGATAGAATAATCAATTACATAGTTCTTGGAAGTCAGATGAACCAATTCTAAACTTGTTTGGAAGTGTGGCAAATCGTTTCCAAGATTGTAAGTATGAAAAAGGACTTGCAAAGTAAAGATGTCGACATACTTTGAACATGTGCAGTAACTCTTATCATTAATTGTTCAAAGATATACCTTAATAGCTAAAGGAGAATCCCAGGATCGAAATAAATTGAGAATCTTTAAATTAAGGTTTCTTAGTTTTTATATGCTATTTAATTTCCAGCAATTAAATGCATATCTTTAGAAAATAATAATTAGTAATGTGCATTTACTAATTATAGATTTTTCTATTGGGATTTCGGTCAATATTTGGACAGTGCATTTCCAGGAGTTATGAAAACCGATTTTGTGTTTATTGCATATCTTTGAGAATATTCAGTTTTGGAAATTCCTTGGTGTCCAAACTTCATTGTCTATAAATATTGAAATTTGCATTTCTAGCAAACTAATCCTCAGAGCCAGCAAAACTACCTCAGTTGTGTTGTTACGGGTGGAGCCGCCTATCGGAGAGGAAAGTACCCTAATTAGGAGAAATCTCTTACGGCCGCTCGGTTTAAAGACTTCTTTGGGATTGAGAAGCTCTATTAGTACTGTTGGTGGGAAACTAGATAATTGCAGTTTATTTTAGTTTTCGATTGATTTGATTGACTAACGGTTGTTGAACTTTGATTGCACCTAGTTTTTTTATGCTTGAGAATCTTCTCTTATGATATAAGATTCACTCAAACTAGATCGAAGTTTCGACGGGGATCTTTAGACTGTTTGTTGATCTAAAGACGTCTTGTGATAATCCAACGTTAACAGACTCCGTTCTGTGTGTGATTGATCACAAGAGATTCAAGTTGATTGTGTGCAGGTGCTGATTGAAGATCAAAGAAGATTTGAAGACAATAAGACTTTTTGGGTTCATAATCTTTGGTGTGCACAATACTTGTTTCAGCTAGAAAGGGATCCATCTATAATCAGTTTATCTTTGTGATAGATTGGATTGATTAGTTGAGTAGATCGGCATCAATACACTTCTTTATGATTAATAGTATTGATTGCATAGTCTAACAATTATTTCGGTAGTTGTTGAAAGATTGATCTAAGGACCCGACAAAGGAGTTTATTGGTTAAACGGAAGAGCCTTTGTCAAACTCATATCACGTTGTTTGAAAAGAGTTGTTACCGAACAGATTTGTTGTTCCTTTACTGTTTGGAATACGAACCCAAGGAATTGTTCCAAGTGCGTGACTTACTGCAAGTTGGAGGCGCAGGGATACTGAGGAAACTAGGAGAACTATAGGTTTAGTTGCTTGGTCTCAACTATACGAAGTTGGTTTGATTTTGTATAGCGGCTTAATTCTGAGAGTATTCAATTCTTGACTAGGTCCCGGGGTTTTTCTGCATTTGCGGTTTCCTCGTTAACAAAATCTTGCTGTGTCATTTACTTTTATTTTCCGCAATTATAATTGTGTTTATTATAATTTAAAGTAAATCGCACAAACGTTAATTCATATTTTACTTGATAGACAATCCCAAGAGTTTGGTTAAGTCCGAACCTATTATCAAGTAAACATACTTCGTTGTTGTATTGTCTCGATCTCGTATCCATAGATGATCACACAAAGTGTGAACCGATTAGTTGTACTGTCTAGACTCAGTCCATAGACAATCACTTTCGGAAAAGGACTTATAGGTGGAAAAGTTTTAGATTGAGGTATATTTGGGTACCCTCGTCTTTTAAGGCCATTCATCGTGGCGATTATGACCTCCCTACTATTGAGATTCGTTCCACATCTACAAAACCAGCTATATGGCCGCATTGGGTGTCTTATATTCGCTCCAACCCCGACCATGTGTCCACCCTTCATTCGGAGGGTATTGAGGAAGCCATAAACTTGTCTCTCAAACGGGAGGTAGTTAGATGTAAGCGCGATGTGACAGGGCTCTTTGGTCGTTGGGCGTCCCCTATCCATACCTTGTTCTTCGCATGGAGGGATGCTACTATAGTCTTGGAGGACGTAATTGCTCTTACAGGGCTGCCTATTCATGGTACTTACTTCTATAACGAGGTAACTGTTTTCGAAGATTTAAATGATGAAGACAAAGAGTTATGGGATTATCTGTTAGACTGCAAGGACGATTCGCGCAATGAGAAAGTAAGGAAGGATCATTTGTCGGCGAAGCGAAAAATGAAGAAAAATCTGCAAGTGCTAGTCGAAAGGGAAAATCGTCGTCCGCTTCCAAGGGCAAATCCAAGGAAACTGACGATGAAGAACCTCCTTCGAGGCGCCCGGTAGGCGAACGTTTATTCGATAGTTTAATCCGCGCTCATGAAGCACTTCACGGATTGGAAATTCCTACCGCGCGGACTAGTCCTAAATTCGTTGTTAAACGTAATCGACGCGCCTCCTTTCCTTTTTGGATCAAATATTGGGCACCGTGGTTGATTGACAAGAAACCTATGCCCCCTTTTAATAAGGAGTAGAACCCTCGCGCCGAATTGGCGGCCTTTATCTTGTTCTGGTTTTGTCATGATTTGTTTTAGTATAGTCCCTAGGACACTATTAAAATAGAGCTCATGCCGATGGCCATGTTGTTGTCTCGTGGCGTTTCATTTCCTCTTGCTCCTATGTTTTTGGGAGGCTTTTATCGTAAGTTGGATCTACTCTATCATGACGTTCGTAGGGTTAATGGGGTCCATAAGGTCGAGACTTTTATTCCCGCTTTTTTCATGCTAGCGTGGTCTTGGGAGAATCTTCCTGAGTACGCTCCCGATCCTCATGTTTTAGAAGTCCATCGCGAAGAGGAAATTCAGCAAGATGATGGCACTATTAGCAAAACTGTTGCTATCTATGGTTACCCGAGGATTGCTCTTTGGAATGGTAAAGGGAAAGTGATTAAGGGTGATATATCGAAATTTATGGATATAACCAAGAATTTCAAACCTTTCCCTTACCATGATGGTCGTTCCGGTCTAGGGAATTACGATTTCACATCTACGTTGGGAGGTTCAGATATGGATTCATCGCAGGTTTTATCAGAGTCGGATTTTGATTCAGTGATGGTAGTGCTACCCAGTTATCTTCCTGGTTTTCATGCTGGTAAGTTCATGGCGATGTCTTACAATCCTGACCGTACGGCTCGGAAAGTGGGGTTTGATCAAGGGGTTCCTTCTAGCTTTCCTCCCTGGAGTGGTTCCGACATCGCAGAAATTGTTGCTAGCTTTGATCGCTTTATCTTTAAGGGTCCGATTCGCCTGAGTGATCGCGGGATTAACTTTTATTTTAAGCAGCTCATTCCTGAGCACCCTTTGGCAGTTACCGAGCCATCTCATGAATACCATCATCTCATTTGTCGCCGAGCCTTAAATTTTGTTTTACGTGACCCGACTCCTCCTCCAAATTTGTATTACGAGGATATCAGGTTTTTACACACGTCTGGTCGGGTCAAGCTTGATGATGTAGTGGCCGAGGAAAATGGTCTCAAGCAGGGTACTAAAGGCCGCCCTTTTGAGCCATTGGTAACGTCCTAGGACTCTCATGCGGGACATGAACCCATTAGGAAGAAGAAGGGGGAAAAGTAGCCTTTTTCCAGCAAGAAGCCTCCTATGCTTCATATCCCACGACCCGCTGCTAGTTTTCCAAAAACGAAGGTTTTCCCTATGCTTATCTTTGTTATATGCTTCTCATTTTCCTTTTTTTTTTTTAAGATGACGGGTGTTGCGCTCTCAGGAAGATCCTCTACCCAATCCCGTGGGGTGGAAGACGCCTTCTTATTTGATGGAGGAGTACCTCAACATGCCTGAGTGTGACTGGTCTCAAAAGAGCCTTGCTAAGAAGGCTAAATGGGAAGAGGCTAAACTATATGTTTCTCGCCCTTGTTCTTATGTTGATCCTTCACCCATGTTTCTTGAATAGGCTCAACGGGGTGGTTCTTCACAATCTCAGCGGGGCACGGGCGGTATCCCAACCCCTTCATTTGTGGATCTTGTGTAAAGTCTTGGAGTCAAGTTATCGAAGGGCGCTGAATGGGTGTCTCCGCGCGTTCATGTATAACCAGTCAACCCTTTACGGGCGAAGACCATTCTTTTTAGGGGTTATACCTGCGAATCCCCTAGTGATATATTACATTCGCTAAGCCCTTCTAGGTCGAACCGGTCAGTTTTAGGTGGGTCTTCTGCCCATGTGGCGCCTCAGCCATATTATCCTAAAGGTAACTGCTCACTCTCCTTTTAACATGTGTTTCTCTATTTAATTCGTGGCATCTTTTGTTTTTAGTTGTATTTATATATCCGAGTTTTTCTTCACAATGTTATATATTCTTCTATTTTGCAGGTTCCACAAGTGACTCCGCGTCTTGTTCTGGCTCCTTATCTTCTCGTTCGAAGTATTGTGATCATCCTCTTGATCCTCATGTTCCCGAGGTTAGTCCCTTTCTTTCTCATTCTTTGCTTATCTCTCTTTTTCTTTTCTTTTGTTCTCTGCTCTTATTTATTCTGGCGTCTTTAGGGGAGACCCTGAAAGAATTAGGGGCGACATAATAAGAAAAAACAGGTTAACCAGCGTCGAAGGTGGGATACGTGTTAACCCTAATGGAGATGGGTCTGTCAGGCGCGCTAGGATAGATGGTGGTGATGTTGCGTTAGTTGAACATTCAGAGAAGCATTCCAATACCTCTGACCCATTGTCGTCCCCTGAGGACGTTAAATTTCTCTTTTCGACGGTAGTAGATGCTGCCGAGGATGGTGTTGATTCTTCTTCTTATAAGAGAGTTCATGGTTTTTGGGTGCCGTCTGCCTTGGCTTCTACTTATAGAGACATTTTGGAGTGAGGTGGTGGTCATATGGTAAAGGAGGGTCTCCTTGACATGAGGATTTTGTGCTATATGAATAAAAATCTTCTCGAGGTAGTTGATCAACTTACGCGGGTAAAGTATGGCCCTATTGATGCGGGCGTGTTGCAAGGTTGGGAAACTACTATTCGACCAGCAGTTGGCCTCGGCTTTCGGTCGGGTTAGTTGGATGAAATACTGTCGAAAGTGAAGAATCGCAATGATCCACGCGCGCACCTCCCAGGTAAGATCGCCCAATTGGAGAAAGAGTTGGTCCAGCTTTCTAAGGTGACTTCCGAGAAAAGTTGTCCCTGAATCAGCTTATTGTTGGTGTGGAAGTGGCGACTAGTGCGTCCAAACAGGCCGAGATTGCGGAGGAAGTGTTTCACGCAGATCTTGATAAGAAGATGCAAGAGTGGTCCGCGTTTCAGTCTGCTTGATGTGCTCTATTTACGTTCCTTTTTCCTCTTTCTTTGTTGTTTCTTGTGCGCGTGTGTTTGTTTTTCCTTTTGAACAATTATTTCATGTTTGGTGGTGTTCTTTGAGGATATTTATAGGTACTTTATTTATTTGGATGTTGTTATATTGTTACATTATATCCGCTTTTCCTGGTGTTGTATTTTGCGCCTCCCTCCCTCTCTTTTTTTCCCTTTTGCAGGTGTTTGTGTTACAGATGCTAACCTCGCATCAACAGTTAGGTTTTAAAAAATTTACTTGTCTACAAGTTCTTACTCGGTTGACTTGTACACCCTTTAGGGTTCTTATAGTGGGTTTTGAGCGTACGCGTCCTTTTTGGGATCGCCCTGGCAT
>JAJJMB010015994.1:3184862-3238802 GCA_023531105.1 Papaver atlanticum
TAGATATCAGCAAGAATAAAGTAAAACCTATATGCCTTCTACAGATGCAAGTCCAATTTAAAGACTGCAGAAAAGAGCATATACTGCAGCGTAAAAATTCCATCCTTTTAGGAAACGAACCAATTACCTCATGCAAATTGTAAACTGACCGAAAAAGCACTCACTATACAACAGAAAGTCAAAGGTCTATTGATGAGATAAGGGAAGCAATGCATGAGAAATAAGAATAGCATAAAACATGCACAAATAAGCAATGCCTTCTCAAAAGAAACCAAACCAAACAGTAACAAAGGAGAAAAGATTAGATTGAGTATATATATGATCATAGCTATGAACCACAAGTAACAGGGGAGGAATGTACCACAAATGTTTTTAAGAACTTTTGTAAAGAGAACGGAAATTAATCATGCAGTTACAAGTTAATCATGTGTTAACTGATCATTCTTGAGAACATATCATACAAATGTCTGCACCACAAATGGAAAAATCTCTAGGGCATTTTGTCAAACACTTTCCACCCTCAAATTTTGCTATTGAAAATTAAAAAATGTGTTGTACCGCGATTGAAGATTAGATTATAAAAAGAAAACATCGACTCCGAGGAATCCAAATTTAATTGAAGTGTAATATCGAAACTATAACAAAACATTCAGCGGAGATTAAAACCGAAACAAACCCGAATTATAAAACCCTAGAGTTAACAAGCTCATAAAATAAGGATCATGGGGATAAATTAGTGGAAAGAAATGAAGAACAGGAAGCAAATCATAAGCTTACATATGTAATCGAAATCGATGAAGCTTTCTCCTTTTCCAATGGAGAAGCGAAGCTTTTCTCAGCTGTGGAAGAGATAGAGAGCAGAGGAAGGGAGAAGTTTTTTAGAGTTTGTTCCGAGGGAGAAAGTTATGAATTCTCATATTTGTGTAAGGACTGATTCGACATTTTACATACTAAATAGAGGTTTCACTCAAAGATAGCACCTGGTTGGTGCTATTTCATTTCCTCTATATAAATAGAGATTTGCCTCTATCTTTCTAGAGGTAGTGGAAAAAAAAACACCAAAATCAGTGGGGTCCACCACTACATAGAGGTTGGTAGAGGTTAGTCTTTAGATAGAGGAAAAAACAAACATGATGTAAGTATTGGATTCACACACTATCAAGCATTGATGACACAAAGAATTTAGAAATAAACATTTATCACTAAGTTTTACCTGTAACTAAATAGATTTTACAAAATAATTTAAATACATCAAAAATTGATTAATTTATTCTAAGAAGGACTTATCTTTAATAAAAAAAATTTATCAAATATCTTAGACAAGATTTTATCTTGGAACGCCTTCAAATTCCCATAATTTGAAGTCTTGGTTTATTCAACTCTTCCTATAAACCAGGTAAACATTATCTACTTAAAACAAATAATCTGTAATAAGCGGTAGTAATTTGATAATATTAGCCAACTTAATATATTTTTTGAATTTCTTGAAAATGGCAAAACTAATAAATATATAAACCATTATGGCTTTTTGTATTTTCAATTTTGTCAAACAGATTATACTTTTTAAATTGTATGTAAACACTAATTTTTAAAATATTGATGGGTGAACTCTAGTTTGCAAAATCTATTTTGGGTTAACACCCATTCCCTCCATCACTAAATGTATGTACCATTTTCCAACCAAACAACATTTTCCGTTTACTTTGATTTAAATATTATCCATACTATTTTGGGTTAACACCCATTCCCTCCATCACTAAATGTATGTACCATTTTCCAACCAAACAACATTTTCCGTTTACTTTGATTTAAATATTATCCATACTTAATATTATTTTATTTATTTTTAAAGATCTTTGTTCAGTTTTGTTTTTTCAGTTGGTTATTATGTTTTCGATGCACACATCTAATAGTTTTGTTTTTTCAACCGGTTACTATATTTTCAGTGTATCAAATTTTTTAACACAAGGGACGTTTTTCAAAATTAAATTTAGCATTAATGCACAAAGCGAAGTACAATTAGATATTGTGAAGGCATTATCATATTTTCCATGACTATTCTTAAATATATTTTGTTTTGCAATGCTTAGATACATATTAATATCATAAAAGAAAACCTATATTTAAACAAAAAAAAATCGTTAAATCCGACAACGAATTTGTAAAAACACGTATAAACAACTAGATAAAAGGTGAATTTTTATTCGTATTTGATACAAATTTAGTAGAAGGTAAATTTGTTAATGTCCAAGAAAAACTCTTTTCCTTAGAATGGTCGCTCAATACATCTTGCGGTCTTGAATTCAGTGCGACCTTTGCCAAGACGGGATTGGGCATTTTTAGCCTTCTTCTCCCTCGTCAACGTTTTAAATTATTATCAAGATTTTTATCCTTCTTGATACCTCCTGTTTTATCAAGATTTTTGGTTTCTTATGGTGATTCTGATGATAAATGTGGTGAGGTATGGTTATATTCAAATAACAAATTTTTGGCTGGAAGGTTAGAGATGAGAGGATTTTGCCGCTTGAAGAAGATTTTGAAAGAAGAGAAGCACGTAAAGCTTTAGAATATACTGAAATTGTATGAAGAGGCTATCAAAAAAAAAGACAATCATCAAACTTCGGGGAGCATATTTTCCCGAAATTACACTTGTGTCCCCTAAAAACCAGCAAATACAACAAATGAAACCCAAAATGAACAATTAACTAGGAACAATAGATCCAACCAAAATCACAAATATCAAGAAACAAAAGGAAATACGATGAACTTTAGACAGTCCATCGCACATAGTTGTCCATTTTTAATTGAAAAAACAAGGAAAAAACTTATTACTCGATAGGATAACTAAGAGAAGAATAAGAAGGCGTGGGATATTTTCTTGTCTGCTCCTTTAACCTATTTAAGTATTATATCTGATAAAAGAAACTACCTTAATGAAAATAGTAAATTCTTATTCCGTATTTATGCTGCTTAGCTATTTCAATGTAGTAGTTAGTAGCAAAAGATATTTTTGAATGAGTTAAACATATAGCTTTTAGAACATTTACCATAAGACATGTGTCAAAAGAATTTCTCCTGAACGAATGGTAACTTTTAAGGTACTACCACATTTTTTGACTTAAGGTAGTGCAAGTGTTACTTATTAGGACTTCCTCAGCAAGTTGAGCCGAGTGTATCTACTAATACGAATTAAACGCTCGATCACGTCATGCATATCTAATTAGCTTTTCAAGTTTAGGAAAACTCATCCGGAGGTAGCTATCTATAGCTGTTTGCTAGCCTCTTTGGATGGAGAGAGATAAAAGGACTTTTGAGGGGAATAAGAAGTTTGCACACATTCAACTTACTTTTGTACATTTTACTTTATTTTCGTACATTCCACCTTAGGTGGTACTTTCCTTGTATCCCTTCTTTTCGATTAATGCATTCTTCTTTATCTAAAAAAAAAAAATCATATGGTTATTGCTTGGGCCGATATTACTTCTAGGGAGATAAAATTGGAATTAGCTAATGTTGAATTCAATTGGGTTTTTTTTTTTTTCCTGATTTCACTTGGGGTTTGTTTTTTTGTCTTTCTTTTCATGTCAATCACTCACAGATTTCTTTGTATATTTTTCTGTAATTTGCTTTTAGTTTTTTCTTCTGAAATTAAATTTGTCATCTTCTTCCATTCAAAAAAAAAAAAAAAAGTAAAATTGAGATTACAGAGAAAAGAAGAGGCAAATATCAAGTCCTCATATACATGTAAATTTCGGGTAACCTGATGGTTAGAAGACACATTGTGAGTCTCTACACAATTTTGAAGCCATGGTGGCCAATTTTTTGTTAATATGGAGATCTCGAGTTACTGAGGTAAAGTTGTGATCTCGGTGTTGATTAAGTCACACACAAAAATTTGAATTCAAAGTCAAATTTGGGGTCAAGGCGTAAATAATGGGTCATCCACAAATATTTTGTTATACAAAGTGGAATTGAAGGTACATAAGGGAAAAACAAAGCTTGTGGAGAAATGTGATCCAACACGAAATTAAGTTATACAAAGATGATATATTTGGTCCGAAGAGTATCAATCTACTCATAGGACAGGGTTCTTCTGATAAGGCATACATAATGCAAAGATACTGTACAATGGAACTCCAGATTTTCTGTTGGCAGAGAGACAGAGGTCAAGTTCCGGCAAGATGCATGGAAAAGAGTCATTCCTCTCAAATAAAATCACAACAAAGAATATAAAGCTACCAACCAAAAACAGACTGAAGACGAGAAAAATTTGAGCCTGCTTTTCTCTTTCCTCTCTCTCACTCCTTTTTCTTCTTCTTCAACAAAACCATCAACAACAACCCTTCTCTGCTCAGATGTGATCCATTTTGGACCGGATCTGAGCAGATTTCTTCATTATTTCTTGTTTTTCGGTTAGTTAGTATTTTTAGCTTGGTTTTTATGATAATTTCTACTTATCTACACCATTATGGTGGTTTTATCTACTCTTTTGAGGTTTATCTTCGTTTTAATGGCGGTTCTTGGTTATTGGATTGAGATCTAAGATCGATAGTGATGCTCTCCAACGACGAAATCTTCATCTTCATCGGTGATTTCTTTGACGACGGAAGCTTCATCACTAGTTTAAAGAGATTTGAGCAAATCACTCCTATTTGGGGAGCATATCTTTCTAAAGAAGAAAAACAAGCTAAATTGTTGGGATTTAATTACGAGAAAAACCATACTTCCTCCGATTTAATCGGATCATATGCATACTTGTATTTGTATTACTCCGGTAATCCTTCTCTTTCTCTTGTCGGATTTCTCGGTATTATACTTTTACGGTATGTTCTTGTTACTTTGTATTCTCTTATTTTCGATCTTAAACTCATTGTAGCCTCGAATTTCCATTAATGAAAAGGTTCTTTGTTAAGAAAATTTTTTTTGACTGACTTAATACATCAGAGTGCTTGGAGAATCAAATTAAAAGAGAGTCCTTTTCTAGAAGTTGTAGCTGAATAGAATGTCAGTCTCAATATCAACAACATCTTTTCTCAAGTTATCAGGAGATACTTTAGTTCAAGAATGGATACAGGTTGGGTACATAAAATGCAGTGTCAGATCTCAGTTTATAAAGAATCCTGTTATAGGGGCTGTGAAATCTATTAGAGGGGCTGTTATAATAGGACAAAATTGGTCATTCGATGGTAATTTCAAAAACCCCTTGTCAAAAAAAATGATAATGACTAATCAGCCCTTATATAATTACGGTTGAAAATTTAGTTTGACGGGTCCAACCGTAAAAAAAAGTTACGGTTTTTTTTATATTATTTTTCGAAGCCAACCGTAACTCACTAAAGCCAACTGTAACTCACTTAAACTAACCGTAACTCATGTTTTTGGTTTTTCAAAACCAACCATAAATCATTAAATCCAACCGTAACTCATATTTTTGATTTTTCGAAACCAATCGTAACTCACTAAACCAATTATAACGAGTTGCGGTTGGCTTCTGAAAACAAAAAACCAACCGTAACTCATATTTTTGGTTTTTCGAAACCAACCGTAACTCACTAAATCCAACGGTAACGAGTTACGGTTGGCTTTTGAAAACCAATAAGCAAACCGTAACTGGTTCTATAATCTATTTTTTTCGATCTTGATTGAGAAAAAATAACAAACTTCAATCTCATTTGCAATAGATTGATTTTGGGTCGTTGATTATAATTAGAGAATTGGGTTTATTTTTCTTTTTTAGGTTTGATTGATTGAATGGTTATTGATGATGATTGATTTTGGGTTGTTTATTGTTGAATTAAAGAGTTATTTTTTTTTGTTTTTTTCTTAGGTTTAATTGATGAAAGGATAACTTAGACATTTACTATACTTTTAGGATACCCCATAACCAACTAGACATTAGAATCATGATAAAACCCCTCTAATGGATTCAACGGCCCCTATAATAAGTTTCTATAAAATGGAAATAAATCAACACGAGCTTATAGCTAAATTAAAATATTTGGTCAGTGCTTCCTTTTGGCATTACATGGACCACTTGGCCAGAGAGAAATAAAAGAACCACGGCTGAAAAGCCAGACATTATGAATGGATTATTCCAATGGGGTTCGGTTAGAAACTGGTTTAGGTTGGTAACCTTTACTGAGATCTTGTCAATAACTGGGTGGCATCAGGCATCAATAGATTGAAATAGTTGACTGGGCTGAGGCATCAGTAAAATTTGAAAATTTTACTCCGTTCCAAAAAGGAAAAAAATAAGTTATTAATTTTTTTTGTCACATAATAAATTTTGGATAATGTTTTTCTTTGGCTTGCGCTCTAATTTTTGGGTCATATGAGAGAACAAACTCTTGTGATATTTTCCTAGCCAATGAAGCATTTAGCTGTTTTAGATAATTAAACAAATGAAAGATAAGTGCAAGGTTTAAAGAAAAAAAGTACTAAGTTTTCTGAATTCCAGTTCTTTTAAATGTCACTAACTCGGGGTGATTCGAAGATGGATTCCACTCTTTTTTCTTTTGAAAATGCATATAGGAGAAGGATTTGCTGCTAAAAACGGATCCAGCAGAGAGATCATAGAGATCCAAGGGACCGAGAAGTCTGAGTCATTAAACTGCAAAATCATGTAATGTAACGGTAATCTTGTCAAGCAAATAATGCAAGAATTTTTTTTCAAAATAAACATAAGGCAAGAAAAGAATTTTTAGCATGTATCATGTTAATGCCTCAGAAGCGGAGGCAATTTAGGACAAATGGGTACAACCGCATAACTGCCTCCACTTGCCAAGCAAGTCTTTAGAGGTATTTATATATGTATGTTAGACATTTTATTCATGTTCTGCCTCGGATAATGAGACATTTTTATTTTCTCCTCTTATCATCCAGAAGAGATCACTCAACCCTAGCAGCTAAAAAAACTAAACCAGTATTTTAGAATCCCGCTGTTTAATCCTGGGTTTCTTTTCGAGTTCCATAAAATCGTATAACAAATGCGTCCTAATGAATACAAACAGTAACTGTGTACACATAATCAATAATTGACCACGTGTCAAGGAAAAGACACGTGTATTCCATAGAGCGGAAGAGCATCAAAACAACGATGACACGTTGTAATACCTAAGGGGCATGCATCCCCCTCATCCGCCACGTATACAACATCAGGAGAATCCAACGGTGATGAATCAGGGAGCACCTGATGATAAGAACACTGCGAAGTACCATAGAAGACTTGTAAGATTACTTCTTATCATCCCAAGGATGATCCAAATCGGACGCACGGGAGGAAACCCAGCTGACACCTGAATTAATAGCTATCCGAGGCGTGCGGACTGCTCCAACCACCCTCCTTAAATGCTATGAACAGAGGGCACAGGTCGAATTTCCTATGGAGGAAGAGAAGGTATACCATCGTCACAGCACATTACCATTGGAAGGCATCGGGGCAGAACGAAGATATCATCGGGATCGGCGCACTAACCAAGACGAGAGGGAACAGCTGTCCTAAAGAAGAGGTCCCCACACAAGAAGCCTATAAATACCCAACTCCACTAAGAGAGAAGGGGTCGACCAAATGAAGAGAGGGAGTGAACTATAGTTCAGGAGAGAGAAATTATGAGGGTAAGTACGAGTTTTATCTACAATCCTCCTAGCATCGTTCCCTACTCAGAGTCATTTGACTATACTTTGTAATCTCATGATACATAGTGGAAAACCAAACCCCTGTGGACGTAGGCCTTAGTGCCGAACCACGTAAATCATTGTCTCATTTACATTCTGCACTTACAGCTTTCTTATTCGTACAATCTGCATCGTTTGAATCATCGTAGACTCTTCTGCGATGCGAGACAAGGACGATCCCGAAGGCTCAGAGTTTCCAGTATAATCATCATATGCTATTTTATTTGTATTTCGATCATGTCAGTAGATCTATCAATACTGCGAATATTGTTTGTGGACACAATTAGACCATCGCTACTTTTCTGTTCACAATCTGGCGCTAGAAACAGGGACTCTTACGTCCCGGTAAAAAGATTTATCTTTTCCTGTGAACCTTCTTTCATCACTCAACACCGGTCCTCAATACCGATTTTGGGTGACGAACAAGTAGACCAGATTTGAAAGGTTTTTAAACAAAACAAAACTTTTTCACCGTAAAAATGATCGGAGTTATCTTGAATCCGAATTTTTCACTTATAAAAACTCTTGGACCTACCTTCTTTCGTGAATAGTCTTTAGATCTACCTTCAGATCTATGTTTTGTTCTTAAAAAGTTTTTCGATCCAAGTTCTTGTTTATGAAAACCATTGGTTCTATCTTCGATTCGTGGAGTATCTTTAGATCTATCTCCGGATCTATGTTGTCTCTTGAAAAAATCTTCGGATCCTTGCGTCCCATCTCAAAACGAATTTCATCTTTTCTCTCGAAAAGGTCTGCGGCTGAATATACAAATATGTTTTCTTACATCGCCTTTGCTAACCAAACCTATGTCGATATGTCTTCCCTGTCAACATTTTACCCCTGCAGGATATGGATAAAACAAAGGACGTGGGAAAAGTCAAGGCAACGTCAAAGGAAACACACAAGACCACACCAGTTGTAACACGCAGCAAATAAAAAGGTGAAAAGATCAAGGCGGCAAACAAGAAGCAGGATGAAGCGGAAAGCACCACCCCTTTAGATGCCAATGCTATAGCAGCGGCGGCCCTCAAAGCTGCAGCAGCCAAAGCCGGTGCCGCCAAAGTAGCAGCGATAGCCCGAGTGAACGAGCAACGAGAAGGAATGGCAGAGTCATCAATGCAACAACCCGTCTATGGGATGTCACTCACCGACGAGCAAAACCAACCGCTACTGACCATCCATCCTCTACTAGTGACGAACCAACCCGCACAATAACCTATGGAGCTGCAGGTCCCGCCCACCAATCCACCTATCCCCCTAATACAGACTGTTGATGAAGATCACACTGTAGCCGCTGGGGGAAAAGCGAAAGTGGGAGCTTCGAACCAAGGATCGAATCATTCCATCCAGCTGATATCAGAACTCGAAGAGTTCAAAAGAAACCAGAAAGTATATGCAGACGCACTAGCATTATTTGCACGAGAGAACCAAGAGCTTAAGGATAAAATTGCCCACAACGCAGAAATAGAGAATCAGCATGATGAAGCCAATTCTAAGGTACCGCCGCCAAATCAAGACCGAAGGATGGTAGTTGCCAACAGTCGCAACTCCGAGACATTAAACCAAAGAGCGGCCATAGGAAACAGATTGTCCGATCCAGATTACGTTCCTGAAGATTCAGATTACTTCGATAGTGAAAACCGAAGATCAGGACGATCCACTATAAGAGAGGATCACCATATCGCAATGGAGGGTCTTCATGATGAGATGATGGCCGAAATCAAGCAGTTGAAGACAAGGCAAGGAGGAGGAAGATTAGAGGAAGTGATGAGAGAGGCCGCCACCACACCGCTGACTGCACATCTGGCCAAAGCTCTCATTCCCCAAAAGTGTCCCATCCCGGCATTCAAATGTTACGATGGATCCAGCGATCCTGCAGCCCATCTTCGATACTACAACCGAACCCTGGCCCGATGGGATCAAGACGAAGTGGTCCTCTGAAGATACTTCCCTTCAAGCCTGAAAGGGTCGGATTTATCCTTTTTTGACAGCCTATCGCCCAACTCCATCAACTCTTACAGCCAGCTCACGGAAAAATTCTTGGGAACTTACATGTACAACAAGACCGTCAACGCATGAATGGACAAGCTCTTCTCGCTAGCGGTCGCCTACAAAGAGACGATCATGGAATATACCGACAGATGACACAAGATCTGTCAAGCAATAGGAAATTTAGACCCTGTGGTTAGCCTCAATTGTTACAAGTGGGGATTGGATAGGATGAGCCCATTGTTCGTTGAGATTGATGGAAGTATTCCCACGACCGAAGGGGATCTACGAGTGATCATCGAAAAGCACGCCAGGCTGGAGGAAATACAGCGTGACAACCCCAGGGCCCAGATACAAAAATCTCACCGTACGAATTAAGTGGAGCAAGCCAGTGGATCAAAGAGGACCAATTCGACCGAACACTCCAACGAAGATAAAAGAGGACGAAGAGATGATCATCGGCGCAATGATAAGAAGTTCGAAGACCAGGTCTACACGAAGCTCAACACCAGCTATGTTCGCATCCTGAGGGAAGTCAAGAGACTACTGCGAGTACCATTGCTTCAATGGTCACCAAACAGAGCAGTGCAAAAATCTCAAGATAATGATCCAGAAGTTAATTGATGCCGGAGATCTCAAGCAATTTGTTCAAAAGGCAAAAACCGACGATAGGACCCAACGAAGCAAACAAGTCCAATTACCTGAGAACAACCGAACAATCAACACCATTTCCTGCTTCGAGCCCAACGGCCCCTCATTGACCGACCAAATAGAAAAGAGGTTGAGAAAGTAATTTGAGGACTACTGTGAGCTATACAAAATCGATGGAGTCGAAGTTGACGAGCATAAACAATGGATGAACGCACCTTTTTCGTTTCGCGCTGAAGATGTCGAAGAAGACATAGAGGATCATAATGACCCCTTGGTACTCACGTTACCGGTATAAGGATGCAACATAAAGAAGGTTCTGATCGATTGAGGGAGCTCAGTCAACGTCCTATTTTACGATACATTCAAATGGATATAATTGAATGACGAACAACTGATGTCTTCTTACTACACCATCTATGGGTTCAATGGCGCCCCAACAAAGCCATTAGGAGACATCGTCTTAGAAGTTAAGGAAGGACCGATGAAGGTTAGTACCCGATTCAGCGTAGTGGATGCGCCATCCCCCTACAACTCCATCATCGGACGAAGATGGGTACACAAACTCAAAGGAGTAGCAGCAACATATCACCAATACCTTAGGTTCCCAACACCCGAAGGGGTAATGGAAATCAAGGGCGATCAAGTCACGGCACGAGAATGTCAGGCCTTACAAAACCAACTTAACAGTGAACAAGATGAGCAGTGTAAAGCCCGAAGAGGCAAAAATAAAGCAACCTCTAAAGATAAGGCAATCGATCTGTATCTCGAAGAAATCTCAGGGAAAAGTCTAACGAAGGATAGAGTCGTTCTAGCTACCAAAGCAGGCGTCTCAGGGGAAAAGAGGGCCGAAGAGCCTACCAAATAGCAATTAAAGAACGTTTCTTTCCTAGGGGAACCGAAGCCTACATTCACGCCAGTGGAACCGACGAAGGAGATCAACATAAGAACAGAAGAAGATCTCAAGATGATCAAGATAGGGACTTTAATGGACAAAGATCGAGAAGAAACATTGGTTGAGCTACTCAAGGAATACGCGGATATATTCACATGGAAGCTAGGAGATATGCCAGGGATCGATCCAAAGATAATACAACACGAACTTCGGATAAAGCCGAGCACTAACCCTTTCAGGCAGAAATTACGCAAAGTAGCACCGGAATACCATCAGGCAGTTGAGAAAGAGCTTCACAAGCTAATGGAGGCTTGATTCATAAGGGAGGTAAGATACCCCACGTGGATCTCGAACATGGTCATCGTACCAAAAACGAACGGCGGGGTAAGGATATGCATCGACTTCACCAACCTCAATAAAGTATGCCCGAAGGACAGCTACCCGCTCCCAAGCATCGATCAATTGGTGGAAGCTGTGGAAGGACACGAAGAGTTATCATTCATGGACGGATATTCTGGTTACAACCAGATAGCCCTGGCATAATAAGATCAACAACACACAGTATTCTTCACTCCGCACGGCCTCTACTGTTACACTCGAATGCCCTTCGGATTAAGGAATGCAGGGGCAACATACCATAGGATGGTTGATGCTTTTTCAAGCCATGGATCGGGAAAACTTTTGAAGTCTATGTCGATGATATGCTAGTCAAAAGAAAATTGCGCAAGGATCACCTTCAGGACTTGAGAGATATCTTCGGTGCAATGAGGAAATACAACATGAAAGTAAACCAGGAAAAGTGCACCTTCGGTGTCACATCAGGGAAATTTCTCGGATACCTGGTAAAAAAGAGGGGCATCGAAGTCGACCTCGCCAAAATCCAGGCCATCGTGGAAATGCCATCTCCAAGAAATTTGAAAGAAGTTCAGAAACTCAATGGGTCCATCGCAGCGCTAGGAAGATTCATCGCCAGATCATCAGACAAGTGTAAACATTTCTTCAGCATCCTCAAGAAAGGGACTAAGTTTGCATGGACTGCTAAGTGTGAAGAAGCCTTCCATAAGATTAAAGAATACCTGGCAACGATCCCGATCCTCCAGAAACCCGATCCCGATGAAGTGCTGGCCCTTTATATTGCAGCAACCGAAGATGCAGTCAGTGCTATGCTGGTCAAGACCAAAACGAAGGGTGAGCAACCGATCTATTATGTCAGTAAAACTCTCAATGCGGCAGAAAGAAATTATACCAAGATTGAGCAACTTATACTGGCATTAGTATGGGCCACGCAGAAGCTAAGAACTTACTTTCTGACTCATTACATTCGTGTCCCATGCAAAGCACCGTTGGAAGTTGTTCTTAAAAACACTGGAAAAGTATGAAGGATAGCAAAGTGGAATACGCAATTGGAAAAATTCAACAAAATCCACGAGGTCCAAACTGCCCAAAAATCACAAGTCCTGACGGATTTTCTAGCAGGCTTACCTCTTGATAATGGTGAAGAAGTGAAGGACATCCCAGGAATGGAAGAAAACTTAAAGGACCCGAATGATGTACTCGAACCCTCAAGCCAAAGAAGGTGGGAAGTCTTCGTCGATGGGTCAAAGTATAGAGAAGGTGCAGGCATAGGGATTGTGATCACGACACCCACTGGGGATAGAATCGTGCATGCACTCAGATTGGAATTTGAAGGGCACACTAACAACATCGTGGAGTACGAAGCCGTGGTACATGCTCTTCGTTTGATAATAGAAATGGGAATAACAGAGGTACGCCTAACAAGTGATTCACAGCTAGTCATTCGGCAGATAGAACTGGAGTATAACACTTATGACGAGACACTCTCAGCATACAAGGCCCTGGTCCAAACTCTGGCATCACAAATATCCAGCATTAAGTTCCGACATCTATGCAGGAAAGATAACAGACATGCCGATGCCTTAGACTACATTTCATCAATGCTGAAAGATGATAACGTCAAGGCTATCAAGATAGCAAGAGTATACGAACCTTCGATCTCCATACTGCAAGTCCTCGCTACAACAAATCGTGAAGACGATGTAGGGGAAGATATTACTGAAGACGACGCAGGGGAAGATATCGCCGAAGATGACAACCTGACAAGAGCAAACGAAGACGAAGACTTCAGTAACAAAGAAGACTGGAGAACCGAAGTTCATCTTTTTCTCGAAGAAGGAGCGCTGCCTACAGATGTGAAGCAAGCCTGGAAAGTGCAATCGAAGACAATGAGATACGAGCTTTGTGACAGAGCTTTATACAAGAAGTATTTCCTCGGACCCCTATTACGCTGCTTATCCATAGAGGAGGGGCATCGCATCTTAAAGGACATCCACTACAGAGATGCAGGCAATCACAGTGGGATGAGATCATTGGCTGACAAAGCTAAAATGCAAGGATACTATTGGCCGCAGATGATACAAGACGCTGCTAAAATGTCCAAAAGATGCGAAGAATGTCAAAGGTTCGCTAAAATAATCCATGCTCCAGCAACAGAGTTAAATTCAGTGGGAAGTCCATGGCCATTTGCAAAATGGGGAGTCGACATCGTTTGACCACTAATCGAAGGAACAGGAAAGAGACGATTCTTGATAGTAGCTACTGATTACTTCAGCAAGTGGGTAGAAGCCAAGGCTCTAGTAAAAATTAGGGATGCTGATGTATTCACGTTCATCTTTCAAAACATCATTTGTAGGTTCGGTATTCCCGCACAAATTGTCTCCGACAATGGCAAGCAGCTGCAAGGGAAGAACATTGACATACTGTTCGACACGTTCAAAATCAGGAAAAACAAATCTACTCCCATCTATCCTCAGAGAAATGGCCAAGATGAAGACACAAATAAGACCCTCGCTCTTATCCTCAAGAAATCTCTAGAAGAACATAAAGGCCGATGGTGCGACAAATTACACAACACACTATGGTCATACCGAACCACAAGAAGGTCAGCAACTGGTGAATCTCCATTCCTCCTCACTTACGGAGCCGAAGAAGTTATCCCAATAGAGATCATCATGCCTACAATAAAAACCGAAGCATGTGAAAAAATATCACATCGGACATGATGCTAGAAAAACTTGATGATCTAGAAGAACGAAGGGAAACAGCGTTACAAAGAATGGAGAATTATCAATGAAAGTTAGCAAGGGAGTACAATAAAAAGGTTAAACTTAGAAATTTTGTAGAAGGACAGTATGTGATACGTACCATACCGCAATATCAGCGAGAAAAGAAATGGGGTAAATTAGCACCAACATGGGGAGGGCCATTTGTCATACACGATATCGCAGGAAAGGGATCGTACTACCTGCATAACCTAAAAGGAGAAATATTAAGGCATCCTTGGAATGAAAAATACCTCAAGCCGTACTATCCATGAAGCAACACAGTTCTGCACCTATGTGAAGAGAACCAAAAGAAGAAGACAGTGTATCCGCTCGACATGTTTCTATCTCTGTCCGAGGAATAGCAGACCTCACCACGTCAATCAAATAGAAATCTTTTGAACTATTATATTGGGGAAAGTACTTTCATACAATCTCTCGGGACTCCCCAATTAGCGTCTATGAGTGTATGACCATGGGGAAGGATTCCAGCAGAAAGAGATACCCAACCTAACAATAAGGCAGCGGTTCGGCGGAATTGGTGCATGTAAATAATTCAATAACGCATCACATATCCGAGAACGCTGCGCCGACCCCAACCGTCCGGTAACCCTCTGGCCCAGGGTTAGCCGACGGGGTGACAGGTACAAAACCAATAATGGAGGTACATACCTTCGCTATTATCCCAACACACTCTTTATTTTTCGTTAACACGTTCCCTTTCTTTTAATAAAATTAAATGAATTAACATTGCAGATAAATCAAAGTTGTACATACTTAAGAGAGACTGATGATCCATTTAATAAGAAATTGATTACAAGTCTGGGAAGGTAAGCAAAAAATACAAAAGATACACAAAAAATAGCCCGAAGCTACGTAATCAACAAAGATCAAGTTTCTACCCCAACTACGAAAACCTACTTTCCTTTCGAAGGCTCGGCTCGATCAGTTGAATCAGCACGATCAATAGGACGTTCTTTTTGAGACGAGGGAACGCTCCCCCCAGAGGATAAATCATAAGTAGGCTTGAACGGCTCGAGAACAGGACGACGCTTGTACCTCTTCGTGAGATTATGTTCCTTCAAAAGCCCTTGCTTTATCCGCTCCAATGTCTTATTAATCTCCAGAGCAAGCTGACGACGAGCCTCATGAGTGATGATGGTGGATTTGAGCTCAGATTGAGCCAACGAAAACTTCAACCGCGCCTCCTCCTTCGCTTATTCCTTTACGCTGCATCCCGGGACCCAGCTAGCCCCTCAAAGTACTTAGTTTATCCTTGCTGCTTCACTAACTCAGATTGAGTCTTTTCAAGCTCTTCATTTGCAAGGCCAAGCTTTCCCTCGAGCTCTGAAATGAGAGAAAAACAAGACATCAGAAGAAAGCAGACAAACAGCTATCCAAGCCCATATGAACATATACCTTCGACATCAGCCGAAACTGTTTCAAATTCATTTACTACTGCGTCCCGGGCCTCGTCAAGAAAGTGGTATTCATCGGAAAGTTTCTTATAATCAAGCCAAAGGTTCTCGAGTTCAAATTTACACTCATCTAACTCTACTTGTTTCATAGAATCCGAATGATGAAGACGATTGACCTCACTAGTCATTTTCTCGATCCCCTTGGTATTTTATACATGTTGACCTCTAGATCCTTCTCTGATTCCACCAGACGGACAACATCGGCACGAGAAGCTGTCAAGGCTTTGCTGAGAGCATGCGCCTCCGCCCTAGCATCATCCCTTTCTTTAACAAGCCGCTGTATATAATCACGAACCTCAGGATCATGGGACGCTCGAGCTTAACGAAGTTCTATCTCTAGATCTGTTACCTTAGCTTCTAATCGAGAAGCTTCATCCCGAGCCTCATGAAGAGATTGGTGTGTCCATTCTAGTGTACCTTTGAACTGGTTACGGGCAACAGACATGGAATTCCGCATCTCAAACAATTGGTCTTATTGTTCCCGGTAACCTTCCAACAACTTATTATACTGCTCGGCACGAGCATTCCACTTGTTAGGTTACCCAATCGTCTTCGACGCTAATTCTTTAAGTCGGGAAGCTTGACGAGTCTTCTCACCCCGAAACCGTACTAACTCTTCGGCATCGCCCGCTGGAGACAGGGCCGGCTAACTCATAAAGAACACTAAAAAGGCGAAGGTGGAAGAAAAGAAGAAGAAACAAACCTTCAAAAGACGAAGCCTCAGCGCGAGCCTTTTCCAAATCTCCACGAAGAGAGGCGACCTCCTAACGAAGCTGTTCTTCGGTAGCACCAGCCTGCTCCTTCCCGGTCAACTGCTTCTTCAGTTCTAGTATCTCTTTGTCCTTGGCTCCAAGAGATTCCTTAGCGGATTCAAGCTCATCATCCCTTTGCCGAAGCTTCGCCTCCAGTTTGAGTGCTTTAGCTCTGAAGAACTGATAAAGGGTGTGATTGCAGTACTCACTCCTAGCCAACTGTAAAAATGAAGAGGCAAGTAAGAATCACTAATGAAGAAAAATTGCACTATGCCAAGAAGAAAGTATAACATTTTACCTCAAGAAAACGCTGCTGAGGGAAACCGTACTGATGACCATCAGCTATGGCCATCATATCAGAAATGGAAGAAGGTGGGTTAACCAAAAGGCTAGAAGGGGTTGCTCCCAAGTCCTGCTCCCAGATCTCAGCAACCTTCTCACGAGACGATAGTTCCATTTTCTGGCGAGTAAAGGCATCGGAATCCCTCTCCCCAGGTTCCACAGGGGCAGGATGGGGCACGTTCATTAGGCCTTTTTTCTTCAACCAATCGAAGGTTCCATCATCTCCTTCACGCATTACAGCATTCACAAAGCCTTCAGAAGAAGTACCACCAGTAGTTTCGATCCCACCAACAATCCCTTTCCCAGCAGCGGCTTTTCTCCCTTCGGCTTCCTTAGTAGCCCGAAGCTCAGCATCTTCCCCATCCGAACTATCATTCTCCTCGATCCTCTTTCCAGCATCATCCTCGGCCTCCACTTCCCAGTCATCATTGGGAGACAACAGTGAAAATCCAGAGGCTATTCCCATTGCAGCACCAATGTCAATCTTCTCACAAATAGAGTAGATCTTGCCAAATGAGAACTCTTGGTTCGGCCCCGAAGAGTTTACCGGTTCAGGGATCGCTGATTGAAGATCAGCGTCTTCATTCCTTCGTTGAGGCGAAGGAGTAGGCTCAGGATCGACTATGAGATCATCGTTTTGACCTCCAAAAGTGGCATTTTCTCCAGTATCACCATCACCAATATCTTCAATATCCTCATGGTTATGAGGAGAAGTATCAATACGTTCTTCATCATCGGTTTCCTCTTCCTCCTCAGAATCCTCTTCATTGTTCACTGGACTACTAACTTATGGAATCCCCGTCTCTTCAACTTCCACAGTAGAAGATTGAACGGGACCAAGTTTCTTCTTCCTCGCAATCTAAAAGTAGACACACGATCAATCTCTGATTCAAGGGGCAAATACACATACACAACAACATGCTATTATTGAATCATACCTTGACAGTAGCAGCACCCTTCGGAGGAAGACCTGCCTCAGAACTCTCTTCTTCTTCAGCCTTGACAGCATCAACAGCATAATCAAAATTCATGTCGGCAAAGTTCAAATCCCAGGGGCAAAATTCGCCATAGCGGGATGGGGCACCATCATGAGGCTTGCTACCAGCTACAGGCTTCCATCCATGAGGACCGGGAATCCATCCATGAGCCCAAGGACCAATAACCTCTAGAGGAGTGGCATGCCATTCATAATCGTGATCACGACGAAGACGCTCCTTAAGGGGGAAAAGCTCTGGCTTAGCAGTACCTTCGGTACCCGGGACGAACCTAAGCTTCGAGTCACTTACCTCACTCAAAAGACGAACTTCGCCATAGGGAGCAACCATCGTACGAAGACCAACGCTCCACGCTTTCGGTTCCTACCATTGACATAATCCCCAAAAGAGGCATTGGAATTTTCAGGGGTGTACAAACTCCTCTCCTCGGGATCAGGAGTATAACATGTCATCGTTGTTTCACCTTTGCTCGGAAGGTAGCATTCTCGAAGAGTCCGAAGATAATTCCCACTCAGCTGAACTACCGAACGGCAATGAGTATGAGAAGTAAAACCCTCACGATGCGCCAGAACGTCATAATAAAACGAATCCCCCCACTTGTATAAAGGCAGCATCAAACCCGCTTCAAAGGCTCCCACGGTCGTCAGAAGATGGAAGGTGTCATATTTATAGTTCATTATCATATAATAAGTAAGGTCGTCACCTTGATTATAAAAACGAACCTCGAAATTCTGAAGGCCATGCCTCACTTTGAATTCTTCAAGGTCAATATTCTTGAAGGTAGCCTTCTTCTTCTTCTTCAAAGCGGGAGCAGTTCGTTCAGAAGGGGCAACCTCAGAAGATGTAGCTTTACCGAACGATGGCTTCTGCGGAGGACTCATATCCGAAGACTTTCTCTTCGTCGCTGGTCTCCTGGAAAGGTCTTGATCCTTCTTCGACAAAGGAACATTTAGAGGAACTCTAGATGTTTGAGAAGATGGAGGATTGGGAGGGGCAATAGAACGAATGGGTTGAACCTCCAGCGGTTCTGAACGCTGTGAAGAAGACTTACCCGATGGTCTATAAACAGCGTAACGAGAACCTCCACCTCTCGACTGATCTCCCCTCTGCTGAGAAGAAACCTTCGGATCGTTAAACGAAGAGGGTTTGCGGGAACGAAATTCCAACTGAGAAGACCTCGGTGGTGGTCCTTTAGGGGGAGATATGTCAGGGCTCCTAACTGGTGGAGATCTATAAGGGCTCGGCGGTGGAGATCTATAAGGGCTATTTCTACGATCATCACCTGCCATAACTACTTACAAGAAGTATCGGAGAACATTCAACAGTTAATTCCATGATCATCACACACTATCTCAAGAACACCATCAAGTCATCAAGAACACAGAAAAATAACATTATGACAACCGCTAAAATGGCTCCAGATTTTGTGATAAAGAACAGGGGCAAGTATATATACTTTTGGTATATCATGTTCTTCATCATAAAACCCAGAAACAGCAACAGAGAGACAAATTTGATCAAAACACAGATGTGGTGGGGAAGAGCTTCGTACCTGAAACAATGGTGATATCAGAAGATGAAGATGATCAACGAATAATCAACAACAACGACAACAAGAGTTCTCTGAAGATGAACCAACCACACGATGCAACCAAAAAAGATCTTGGCGGACTAGATTGGGGGCAATATCAAAAGAAATTAAGAGTAAAAGAACAAAAGAAGGAAGAGTTAAGAATATCAAAGGAAAAGAAGAAGATAAAAGGACTGACAAGAGAATGAAGGAAGAATAAAAGTTATTATGCCGCACCACCCTCTCGCATTTATAACCACAATAAGTTGGGGAAAACCGCCCCGAAAATCAAGAAGAGATAAATGCTAGAAGTGGGAAACGTGCCCTAAAATCTAGGGGAAGTTATTGCAAGGAGACTGTGAAGACAGTTTTTCTTCAAACTTTGACCAACTTCAAACTTAAAAGAAAAGGGTCAAATTGTGTACACATAATCAATAATTGACCACGTGTAAAGGAAAATACACGTGTATTCCATAGAGCGGAAGAGCATCAAAACAACGATGACACGTTGTAATACCTAAGGGGCATGCATCCCCCTCATCCGCCACGTATACAGCATCAGGCGAATCCAACGGTGACGAATCAGGGAGCACCTGATGATAAGAACACTGTGAAGTACCATAGAAGACTTGTAAGATTACTTTTTATCATCTCAAGGAAGATCCAAATCGTACGCACGGGAGGAAGCCCGGATGACACCTGCATTAATAGCTGTCCGAGGCGTGCAGACTGCTCCAACCACCCGCCTTAAATGCTATGAACAGAGGGCACGTGTCGAATTTCCTATGGAGGAAGAGAAGGTGTACCATCGTCACAACACATTACCGTTGGAAGGCATCGGGGCAGAACGAAGACATCGTCGGGATCGGCGCACTAACCAAGACGAGAGGGAACAGCTGTCCTAAAGAAGAGGTCCCCACACAAGAAGCCTATAAATACCCAACTCCACTAAGAGAGAAGGGGTCAACCAAATGGAGAGAGAGAGTGAACTATAGTTCAGGAGTGAGAAATTGTGAGGGTAAGTACGAGTTTTATCTACCATCCTCCTAGCATCGTTCCCTACTCAGGGTCATTTGACTATACTTTGTAATCTCATAATACATAGTGGAAAACCAAACCCCCGTGGACGTAGGCCTTAGTGCCGAACCACGTAAATCATTGTCTCATTTACATTCTGCACTTACAGCTTTCTTATTCGTACAATCTGCATCGTTTGAATCATCGTAGACTCTTCTGCGATGCGAGACAAGGACAAGCCCGAAGGCTCAGAGTTTCACGTATAATCATCATATGCTATTTTATTTGTTTTTCGATCATGTCAGTAGATCTATCAATACTGCGAATATTGTTTGTGGACACAATTAGACCATCCCTACTTTTGTGTTCACGGTAACACCTAAACATAATACTCCTGTTCAATCCTGGAGGAGTACAACATTACATTGGACTTGAAATATTAGGTTCAGCTTCGATTTCAATCAAAAATTATAATTATTGGGTACACAGTTTGTTGCACCTTGACCAAATGTCTTCTATTCTGGTAATCCAACAAATCTTTTAGATGAAAATTGAAACCACGTTAATGATGTGTGAATTGTAAATGCTGCCGCAGATTCTGTTTTTCCGCTCTCCCTATCCATACTGTACTGGACTTGGCAAAAAAAAATCTCGGAATATGCATCCAGAATCTGTCACAACAAATTACATTCAACCACAACAGTTAGTAAACAACACCGTGGAATGAAGGATATATGCTTACCACATTACAGTGCAAGTTCGTGTTCCGGCGATTTTGTAGATTTTCTAACTAAAAGTGGCTTAGTATTGGTGCAGCTAATCACAAGTACTACTGATACAGTAAGCAGATCAAGTGCAAAAAGACTAAACCATTTTGGTTGGATGTGTCATCTCCGGCGAGGTGTTGTGTATCTCAGTGGAATCCAAACTCAACATGGACAATCTGATAAAAGCTTGGAAACATGAAAGTTTTTGGCCTATAGCAGTAACAGTCTGCACAATGTCGTTAGTTGCCGATGCTCATTACAAAATCGTTGTACCCTACAATCCTACTCTTCCAAGTTTCCATGCCACTCAAGCAGATCACAGTTTTGCCTCCCACTTAACTCGAAAACCCTGAAAAGTGAAAACCCGCACAATGGAAAATATATCTGGGAACCAGTAAAAATAAATAAAAGACACATGGGAACTGAAATCGTTGAGGAACCCCTCAAGTTTCATTTCAGTACTTCCATAAGATTTCAATCACATTCAAATTACACTGTGAATGGATTGTAGAAGAACATTATTTCCTCTCTTGACATCAATAGCCAGCCGTCCTTTTGAAAACGGATAGTAGCACCAAGTAGCAAGTCGGAAAACTTTATGAGATAGTTGTCATTATTACCCACAGGGATTAAGAAATTGTAGACAGTGTCGTTGTTATCTCTACAAAACACCAGCAATGGAAATAAATTTGAGGTCTTAGTGATACTAGTTGTTGCGAAAGTCGGCTTCGATACAGGCATCATTGCTCGAATTGTTTTACAGACTGAACGAAAATGCACATAATCCAGTGGATGAAGATAACTTGCTACCATCTGTTTAGAATCAGCATCAAGAATATCCCAAGGACTAGTATTTTCAGATCCTCCGTCCTTCTCATTCTTTTCAAAGGCAATTATACTTAATTGGCTTTCCACTGCCTTTCCCATGCAGTCTTCTTCTTCTTCCTCTTGTTGCTGTCCATCAAGAATCATGATCCAATCTGACGGCATACACGGCAAGCATCGCAAAATAACTGCTTTAAGAAAATCCAAAGGACTTGTTTCTTCAAATCTTCCTTCCTTCTCTTTCTCATTCTTTTCATAGGCAATTATACTTGAATCACTTTCCACTGCCTTTCCCGTGCAATCTTCTTCTTCTTCCTTCTGTTGCCGCCCACCAATAATCATGATCCAATCTGATGGGAACCATGTCTTTGGCAGCTTTAAACAGGGCAAAATAACAGAGTTACCACTACTTTGTACTTCAAATTTGTATAAACCCTGATCTTTTCGAAGTGTGTAATACAGACAACCACTTGTGAGTCCCAATTTGGACGCCGAGCAACAAGCTCTGGTGTTTTTGCTAATAAAGAGAACATGATCTCCCAAACAAGTCACCTCCTTCCACTCCTTTGTAGAGAAATCCAACCTCAACACAACTACTGTGTTGAATACCTTCATGTTTTGTCTTGTATTCAATTTTATATGAACCTTGAAGAGTTCAACAGAAGTCTCTACATAAAAATCTCTGCATTCAGTATGGTCCCCTTTCCTTCTCCAAGGATCATCATTGTCGTCATCCATCTCGTATGGACATAAAATGAGGGAATACTCATCGTTATCCCAAAGCTTTCCCTTATCAATCTCTAGGTAATTGCCAAATCCACCCATAAGATATAACTTATCTTTAAAACAACAGAGAGAATCACCATCAACCCATTTTGTTCTCCATTCTTTATCCCCAGGGTGACAAAATACCAAAAACATTTCATAATCGTCGATATCATCTCTAACGCAAAGAAGAAAAAGCAATAAAACCACCGGCTCATTATCAGGATACCCAATTGTACTAGTACTAGTTCTAGGAGGGGATGACAAAACACAGTCTAACAGTTCATACTCATACGGTTCATGATACCAAGGTAGTAAACTAGGCAACTTAATGGTCTCTAATGATGCAGGATTCCACAGAAAACAATCACCATAATCCCAGTTGGGGGCATAGTTATACTTTCTATCATGACAAATAACAACTAGCCAGCCCTGATGAGAATGCTTTTGATAATAAATTTTTCCACTCAATTCAGGTATGTGTTTTCTATAAGTTCTGTTATTGGGTTCAAGGATATTGAAAAAAGCTTGATTTTGTTTGTTACCTTTTATTTGGTATGGAAAGACAAGCCATGGTGCTGCCTTTGGTAATGGTGGAGACTTGTGTGCAACTCTCTTCACAATTGATGATGATACTACTACATTGGAAGCTTCTTCACCCATAATCTGGATTGATTGATTGACTAATCGAAATAAATAAGTTATAGATTATAAATAAAGTGTTACAGACTATAAATTTCAGCCTGCTGTATAAGGAACTGTAGAAGAAATCTAAAGCACAAAAAAAAGAAAAAAGAAGGAGCTGCCTTTTTCAGAGTTTAAGAGGAAGAGTTAGAAACAGGGGAAGAAGGCTGGAGGAATCTGTGGATTTGAAATTGAGAGTGGAATACAACCTAAAAAACATGAATTGCAATCAGGGTTTGTGTATTTATAGGTAATTGTTGATCCTAAAAAGGAAAAAAAAAATTTAAAAAAAAAAAAAAGCTGCCATTTTTAGGGTTTGAGATGAACAGGAAGGGAGACTTCAACTTATAGGTAAATAAACATATGAATGAATTTAAATCAATGTAAATTTATAGGTAATTGTTGATGAATTCAATTTCTGAATGGAAAAAGCAAACTGCAAGGGGAAAAAATTGTGGTTTTGGAGAGGAAGAAGGTAAGGAGTTGGATGGAGGCTCGGAGGAATAACGAGAGAGTGGAGGGATCCCCTCACACTTTTATTTTCACACTATCCCACACATTGGACGTCATTTTTGTGAATAAAACCAAACCGGAATATGTTACTATTACATAGCTCTACTTTCCTACCGAAAATAAACGTATTCCGAGACGTATAACACCACCATCTACTACTTTGAAAATCTGCGGATTTCTGGACGTCGAAATTAAGACCGGTAGATTGTGAGGTTTTATATTTCGGAATGTGCTCATTTTTGGTAGGCATGTAGAACATGGTAATAGGAACATATTCTCAAAATATTAGCTTCAAATCCGTTACGGTTCGGCTTTTATTCACAAAAATGACGTCCAACATGTGAGATAGTGTGATAATAAAAGTGTAAAGAAATCCTTCCTCAATGATAAAATAAAAGTTCTTCGTTTCTATTTTATATTACATACGGATGGTTCAGATTTTATCAGTATGTTTTGGACGGTCTAGATTTGGATTTGACTGAATAAAACAAATTGTACTTCAAGATTATTATTATTTTATTATTTATTTTTTTGGAGTAATTAGATTTTACTTCAAAGATATGTATCTATTAATTCTGCTCCAAGATTCTGTTAAGAAGAATTTTGAAGCATGGTAGATGAATAATTTGACTGGCAGAAGTAGGGAGGTTTGGTGGAAGGTTATTTATGCAGTGTATTGGCATTTGTGGAAGGAAATGGGTAACAGAGTGTTTGGAGGGAGGACAATGACAGCTGAAGAGGTTATTATGTTGGTGAAACAAACTATAATTTTGTGGTTTTTTGATAGGATGTTTTTAAAGACCATTATGTTAATCAGGTATTGTTTCTTTAGGAAACAGTTTTGCATTTTTGATGTTGCTCAACTGTTCCTAGGATTTTCTTGTACATATTTTTTCTTTAATATAACATTCCCTTTTCAAAAAAAAAAAATCTGCTCCAAAAAAGAAAATAACCAAGAAAATCTAATGGAAACCCAATAGACTGTGCACCTATGTGGGATCCACTTTTGAACCTTTTTTTTTTTTAAAGCAGAAATTTAGGAGTCACGGCTTGTCTGCAGAGCTTTCAATAGTCTCATGCAGGAACCTTATGACACCAATTCTGTTGGTAGCATTGTCATATATATTCTCACTTACAAAATAAAGATGGTTAAATAAAAAGTTTAAGTTTGGACCCCTCCAACTAAAATTATTTAAGTTAGTGGAACTGGAATTCAAATTAGCTAAAGTAATTTCCATAGAGTTTTGATCCTCAGTGATTTTGATCAACTTTCCGAGGACAAAAGAAATTGCTTCTAAATTTCCACATGTCATCTTCAGTTTTGTACTCTTCCTCTATCTCCTTCAGAGTTGCATCATCTTCTGCTTTGAAGTTAATGTCTTACTACTAGTTCTACTCCTCTTCTTACTTTGGCTCATTTCAGCATGTTCCATTTAGGGGTGTCAACGGACAAAAATCCATCGGATTTTGACCAAACCGATAAGGTTAAGGGTTATCGGAAATCCGATAACATCCGGCGGAATCCAAAAAACCCAATCCGATAAGGTTAAGGTTAACTTATCGGATATCGGATAAAAATCCGATAAAATCCGGTAACTGGGAAAAAAAATAAAAACTTTCAGAAACATAGTTTTTGAGTTCAAAATGTTGTAAAAATCCACAGGAAAAGAAAGAAATTACAAAGCCAAACAAACACAATCTTTACTCCGAGGTCTCTCACACATCACCACACATGAAAAAGAAAGTACAAACTAGAAAGCCACACAAATGCAAACTGAAGTACACAACAACAATGTCAACAGGCTAGTGCTTGGCTACCTGGTTGCATGTTGCATCATTGCATCAACTTCAATCTAGGATTTCCATATCTACATTAGTACACAAACATTCAACACTTAGATCTTCTTGTTCTGGTTGTGCGGAATTTGGTTGAGTGCAGCTTGAGGTTCCAACTTGATTGGATGCTCTTTGAAACATTCTGAGAACAACATGAATCAAGTATTAGATGACAGCAATTAGCAAAAAAAAAAAAAGAATGAGAATGAGAATAGCACATATGTATTTAATTTTTTTTGATAATAAGACATGGAAGTAATTTGTCACTAGCATAGAAAATAACAGATACAAGACATGCAGCCAACAGGCCCAACATAGCCAAGAATGGCAAAACCAAGAAGTGGCTAAAATCACTTCAGCAGAGGCAGAAGCTGCTTGCAGCCAACACAACTGACAAAGCCAAGCAGTTCTAAAATCCTAACGAATCGGAGTGTGCATTAGGTTATTAGCCTTACAGTCTACTAAGTACTAAGAGGCTGAAATATGTATGGGGGTGCTAATCTAACATATCCACCAGTACCACCAACAAATTCCACCACCATACACCAACAAACTTAACAATAAACATATAAACTATAAGGCCAGAGATAAGTCTGAAATCTAAAAGACTAATTACTGAATTACCACTACCCCCAACAGAATAATACATTCTCAAATTCCCATCAGAATCAAGTCTTAAGAATCTAAAAAGATTACCAGTTTCACCAAGTCTCAATCTCAACACGAACTTGATGTTGGTTACTCAAAGCTCTCTTAGCACGTTCACACTCCCTCCTTAGCTTTCCAAGAGCCCTGTTGTCCTTGCTGATGTCCTTACCATGCTTCTTCTTGATTAATTTAATGAATTAATCCATAACTCTGTGGTCAAAGTCCTCATCTGTCGATGGCATTTTAAGAACATAATCAGAATACATTTTCAATTTAATAGAGCGTAGTATAACTGGTAGGCATATATTGTATACACATCCCTAAGCAATGCAACTAAAGCATTTTCTGGAAATTCAGGCAATATTAAATGCCTATAGTTTGATTATTAAGCACCAGTTAGTGTATTAATGTGATTATACTAGGTGAACATTGTACAGTGAGACATCATTTGATTGGTGGGGTCTGGTTTAATTCCTCCACAGTCTAATGACTATTCCAGACTAATCATGATGAAAATTAGAAACCAATGACACATATGCAGTAATATCAATAAGATGTAAAACTATAATATCAGAAAGACTTAAACTTGGGATGTTAAGTTTGAATTTATAGATGAATTAAGACCTTGGTTCCAGTAAAGAGTGTATGTATTCCATCTAAGTGTATGATTACCAGACTTTGTAAGATTTTAGAGTTTTTGAAGTAGTAAAATTATGTTCTGCTAATATTGTATCAGTTGGATTATCAAAACTAGACCAAACAACAGTTGAACCATTACTCAAAGCTAAATTACCATTGATGGTAGTACTACACATCTCATAAGATTAAAATGAAACCCAATAATCAAAATAAAAAATCAAGACCCGATAATCAAAATCAAACAAAAAGATCAAAAATCACATCACATCACATCTCTATTGAAACCCAATAATCAAAATCAAAAATCGAAACCTTAAATTTCTCTATTCCTCTCTATATACTTGAACTGAATACAGCAAAAATGAAAAATGATTAAACATTAAACATTAAACATGCAATCGATTTGGGAAAAAATCAAAACCTAATTTCGAAAGATTACTTACTTCTCCGAGATTTTGAGAATGTATGACAACTATCCATCTAATCTTCTCTATATCAATCAGTAACACCCTCTCTCTCGATCTATCTGACTCTCTCGATCTATATTTCTCTGCGTTGAGACTTGAGATTTGAGAAGAAAAAATGCTAAACAGAAAAGAGTAAAGACTATAGAGTAATGAGAATGATATAGCATCAGGTTACCTAGGGGTCGGAAATTACTAGTACACCCTTAGGCTTATCGGATATCGGATATTAACCAAACGGAATTACCCTGATCCGGTTCCGATAAGGTTAAGAGGGAAATTCCGATAATATATCCGGTTCCGGAATCCGAAATCCGACAAATCGGATTAAATCCTATAGGATGTCGGATTTTCGGAAACGGATCTCGGAATTCGGATATATATTGATAGCCCTAGTTCCATTGTAGTAAAACTCATGGAACTTATGGTGATAGTAATACCAAATTTCAACTTATGTTCATTAGTCATTCAGAATATATTATCCTGATCATCTCTCTTGTAATGGAGATTATTCAGAATATGGTCCAGATTGAGCATTACTCTATTGAAAGAGCATATATGTTGCTTAATCTTATTCATAGTAGTCAGAACAAAAGGTTTAGTTTTCTGGAATACTAGATCACATCTTTCTTTCCAAATGAACCAGTAGGTAGTGGAAAAGATTAGTATCCAGTCCTTAAGATGATAAGAGTGAAGGAACCAGGAGTTCAGCCAATCATTGAAGTTAGTTGTTTCCCCAAAGCATTGATATTGGGCTCCAAACAGATTGATCCACACTTCAGCAGCATAGGGGCAGGAGATAAGAGTGTGGGTTATGTCTTCTGCATTATTTTTGCATAAATTGCAGATAGTATCAATGTAGTTGTGAAGGCTAACAGTTTCGGTACTGTTTGGTGAGATACCATGAGCACATTTGCATACGAACATTTTGATAGATGGTGTGGTATCTAGTTACTAGATTTTCTTCCATGCTGGATTGGTGATGTCATCCTTTTATTTGATCTTTCTGTCATAAAAAGATTTGACAGTAAAACTCCCATTTTCAGCGAGACTCCAGATTATTTTATCTTCAACCTGAATGTTGAAAATGATATTTTTGGATACTGAGCTAATAATCCACATTAACCATTGAGAAATCAGAGTCATATCTTCCATTTTCCTGAGAAATTTATTAGCTGACTGACCAGGGTAAGATTTTTGGGGAAATGTTAAGGTTTTGCTATTATTTCTTCTTTATTTTGAATCCATCTGTCCTCCCAGATCCTTATGTTTTGACCATTGCCTATCTCCCATCTATAGTATTTTTGAATATTTTCCATCCCGTCAGAATTCCTTTCTATATCCAAGAAACAGTTCTCTTAGGTCTGATATCCATTCTGATGACAATTGTGTTTCTTTGAAATGATTGGCTTTCATAGTATATAGGACCAAAAAGAGTGTGGTTCAGATATTAGTCTCCATGATATCTTGGTTATCATGGCATTATTAAAAAACTCCATATTTCTGAAGCCAATACCTCCTAGCTCCTTTGGTTTAAAGACAAAACTCCAAGCAATGAAGTACAAACCTTTGGGTTTCTCAGGATCTTTTTTACAAAAGAAATCTCTTTGGAGTCGACAGGTCTTTTTGGGAAGCTTGAAGCAGTTCATCTGATAGATACTAGAGGTGGAAGTAACACTAGAAATCATAGCAGCTCTGCCATTAGGAGATAGGTTTTCACTCTTCTAACCTGCAAGTCTGAACTTTAGTTTTTCTATGCAAGGATTGAAGGCCTGGATTTTGCTTTTATTGGTGAAAAGAGGGGATCCTAGGTATTTGTCTTTAGTATCAATCTGTTGAACCTACATGAAGTTGTTAATAATATTTGTTATCCCAGGGTCTGTATTGTTGCTGAAGAATATGCCAGATTTGGAGTATTTGATTATCTGACCAGAAGAGTTGTTGACGTTGCTGAATATATCCACCAGATGGTTTCATTCTTCCATGTTGGCTTCGCAGAAAATCATGAAGTCATCTGCAAACAGTAGGTGACTGATAGGAGAAGCTTCAGGACAAATTTTAGTACCATGGAACATACCAATTTGTTCAGCATGAGATAAACTTCTAGAAAGAGCTTTTATGCAGAATAGAAAGAGATATGAGAATAGAGGATCTCCTTGTCTCATCCCTCTTGAAGGTTTAAAGAATTTGCTAGGAACATCAATGACTAACACAGCCAAATTAGTAGTAGAGATGCATTGGTGTATTAGGTCACACCATTTATTACTGAAACCCATCTGTTTCATGATGACCATTAAGAAGGGCTAGTCAACTATGTCAAAGGATTTATCCATGTCTATCTTTATGCCCATCAACCCTGAACTGCCCTTTTTCCATATATGGTATTCATATGATGAATGATTTCATATGCTATAGCAATGTTATTATAAATTTGTCTACCATGTATGAAAGCAGATTGATAGGGTGAAATGAGTTTTGGTAAAAGAGGTTTTAGTCTTTGAGCTATGAGTTTAGATATAATCTTGTAGGTGGTATTGCAAAGAGAGATGTGCCTGAAGTGAGATGGGGTAGTGGGTGAGTCAGTTTTGGAAATAAGGGAAATGAATGTGGAATTTATCTCTTTTAGAAGAAATTTTGAACCATATGAACAATGTCTTCTCCCATAATACTTCAATTGGCTTGAAATAAATTAGGTGGGAAACCATTTGGGCATGGAGCTTTGTCACCTTTCATACTAAAGAGGATGTTCTTATATTCTAAAGCATCGGGGGTTGAGATGAGATGTAACACCCCGTGTTTTTAGCATGGCGCATGCTAAAAGATGCCCCATGGCCCGAGATGAAGCTTCATCTAAAGCTTCCGTTGCGTAGGAAAAGGAACATTGGCCCTTGGCCAATGCGTTGGCAGTGGACAGCCATCACGGCTGAACGTTGAGTTGGCACTGTACAACCATCACGGCTGAACATCAGGTTGGCTGCGGACAGCCATCACGGCTGAACATCGGGTTGGAACTGTATAGCCATCACGGCTGAACATCGGGTTGGCACTGAACATCCATCACAGCTGAACATCGGGTTGGCAGTGTACAGCCATCATGGATGAACATCGGGTTGGCAGTGAACAGCCATCACGGCTGAACATCGGGTTGGCAGTGTACAACCATCACGGCTGAACATCGGGTTGGCAGTGTACATCCATAGCGGCTGAACATTGGAACTGGCCTGTGAGCCAGAACTGAATGTACATCCATCTTGGATGGTTATTCAGGAAGTATGTGGCAACGGCCATGAATAGTAAAAGTTTGAGTTGATGAATGATTTTTTCTCCCCCAATTTGAGTTGTAAAAATGTCTTTAAAACATATATAGGGGGGGTAGTTGGTTGAAGGTGCATATGTGGACCACGCACCAAGTACGCTTTCTAGCCGAGCCAAAAAAGTATAAATGACGCCTAAGCCTCATTTATAATTGTGTATCTTGCCAATGGAGCGTATTAAGCATGGGCATCACTATGCCATGCCGCAGACCAAGTATTCATAACTTGGATGCATTTTGATGAAACAGCTTATACGGACTAGGCCATTACCATTATTGCTTGGCCACGACCTAGCAAACGAGTTGGATTAAGTTGCTTGTCCCTTCGAGGATGAATTACGTTCTGTGCTTGATCCATTTAGAGAAGGGAAGGGTACGTAGGCATCCACAATGAGTTGCAGCATTGCCGGTCCAGCACTTTGTCGCTCATATCATCTAATTGTGAGATGATTACGACACTCTGGCCTCTCATATCATCTGGCTCGGTAACTCGATGCAAGAGGTGATCACGGTCTTGGAATTTTAGCCAAATTCCATCGTTTAGGGCCTCAAAAGGCCGTTTTAATAAAGTTTTTGGTTTTCTTAATAAACCCTTTGCGGAACAAGGGTAAGTTGGAATGGTGTGGAAGCTAACTTAGCTGCGTCATGCTCCACGAGAATGCTTGCAATGGAAATCGAACGTGCATTTGCGTAGCTTAAAGGCCCGGATCGTAGCATCATCATGGCGCATCGGGGAAGTTATGGCCTGCGCGCCCAGGCGCTCCAGGCGTAATTTTCTGGTCCGTCACATGAGATGTTCATTTTCAGCAGGGGTTATAGAGTAGGGTATGAGGTTAATGATAAAAGGGTTTATGTTGATGCTCTCAGCAGTGGCCATTTTTTCAAAGTGACAAGTGAAACAGGTGGTTATTTCAGAACAATCTTTGATCGAATCACCATTCTCATTTTGAATTTCAACAATCTTGTTTCTTCTCATTGTTTTCCTAGCATAGTCATGGAAGTACTTTGTGTTTCTGTCTCCCATCTTGATGGCCTAGTCTCTACTTTTGGTTCTCCATAAGCTCTCCTGGATGTCATACCAATGTTTTATGTTGTTTTTGGCATCTTTGATAGCAGCTCCTCTTGAGTTGTCAAAGATATTCTTAGTGATCCAATATAGCTTAGATTTGCACTCTTGAAGATTAGATTTAATGTTGTCATATATTTCTTTGTTCCAAATTTTTATTTTAACCTTCACTTCCTTTAATTTCCAAGCAATTATGAAAGCAGAGGATCCAAAATGATTTTCATTCTAGCACTTGGTAATGATATCCTTACAATCTTTATGATCAATCCAAGGACCAAAGAACTTTAATGGTATGTGACCAGGGTTCCAGTTAGGGTTTGAGTTGAGGAGAATAGGATCATGATCAGAACCAATAACAAGTAGATTAGAGATAGTACTATTAGGGAACATAGTGAGCCAATTTTCAGAAGCTAGACCCCTGTCAAGGTCAAGCTTTTGCTCTGTTAGTTGTTCACCATTCCTTTTATTTTTCCAAGTAGATTAGAGATAGTACTATTTGAAAATGTTAGCTTCAGTAACATCAATGGGATACTTGTTTTATTTTTCATGCTCATGAAGAACAAAGTTAAAATCTCCCATAATAAGCCAATGCATATTATAAGTGCCAACATGATTTTCAAACATTTTCCAAGATTTAAGTTTATTATTGATAGTATACGGGCTACCGTAGTAGCCTGCGAACATCCAAGGGGTGCCATTAATAGGGTTAATCTGGGTAATTCTATGATTGTTGAGGAAATCCAAAATAAAAAATGGATCAAATAGGGTTAATCTCTGGATGGACTCAAATATTAAGATATTGTTAGGTTTATTAGCAAACTTTCTAATCGCATTATGACATTCCAATCTATTATGACCATATTGAATTTGCAGTCTCTATAATTTGGTTTTCTTGGTTCTAATTGATATTTCTTGTTGGTGTCGAGATTTTCTAGTCTTATTTCGATGTTTCAATTGTGTTTATCGGGTCATGGTATATCCTCATAAATGCCTATTTTCCAATGATTTTTTCCCAATCTATTTTATTTTATTTTACACTTGACCTTCGTAACAGGACAAGGGATACCAATTTGACATTTTAGGGTTGGACAAAAATTATGTCCAGACTAGTTTTGTTTATAGATGCAAAAATGACTGAAATTTACCTTGATGTGTCTCGGACCAAGAATTCATTTCGAAAAGAAAAAAAGGAATTCAGTTGAAAACACAAGGATAAAAAGTGAAAAGAAGAGGGTACCAAGTACACCACCAACTTTTTCATTCGGCAATATGTATATAAAGATCCTTGAACAATATGTATATATAGTTTATCTCTTTCTCTTTCACAATTAATATGTCAAGACCACAAAGTTCGTGAACCTAATTGTATAGAAGAGTTCTTGGATGATATCATAAATCAATATCCAAGATCAATCTAGTTGTATCCAAATAAATATGATCTGAATTCTGCCAAGTATGAAACTTGTTATCTATCTTTCAAGATATGAGCTCTACAAGAACGAGTCTCGTAATTGATCACAATTAATATGGACTTATCTACTTAGATTGATTACATACTATTTGTGATATTCCTATTATAAATATAAAACAATATGGCAATGACTATATTCAACCCATAATTGGGTTAAATGCAACCTAAACTAAAATACAACCCTCATAAGTATGTAATTTCCTAAACACAACCCAAATTAGTTTAAACACAAATTTTTTAAGTACAACCCAAATCATGATGACCGATTGACTCAAATATTTTCCCAATATATTTTTTTATCAATATCCACTCAAATCTAATCTCCTGTATTCTCTTCCATGTTTATAGAGAATGGAAAATCACCATCACAGATGGTCGTTCCTACTTCCCCAAACAAATCAATTGATCATATCAACCGATCAAAATACCTCCCAAGTCAAAGAAACCCAAACATAACTGCAACATCATAAAACTTAAATAATTTTAAGGTGCTTCAAAATCAAGGTCATTATCACTATAAATCATTAACTTAGTACCTTATGATCACTTTAGTTATGTGATAATACATCATCTAACGAAAATTTGACAAGAAACTAACCAATATTACATCTTTCTCACAAAACTTGGACTTAGAGGCGTAAGAAGATGAACGACTGGGGTTTGAATAATACTTGGGAAGAAGAAAATAGTAGGATTGGTATAATAATATGGCTAACAAAAACGGTTAGTTATTTTTGGATGGGAAGTAGGGTTTGACTTTTTAGGGTTGTATTTAGTTATTTTTAAAACAAAACAAATAAAAAATTTAAAAGTAAAATCTCGGTTGTATTTAACCGAAACGTGGGTTGTATTAGTCACCGCCAACAATATAATGCGAAAAATAAAAAACAAAATAGACCATAAGTTTTGTTAACGGGAAAAATGGCACCTGCTAAAAAAACCCGGGACCTCATCCAGATTTGAACGCTGAATTGTATTACGCCGCTAGATACACGAGCCTACTATCAGACTTTGGACTGGAATGTAGTTGATACTGAATTAACCCTCTAAGCAATTCAGCTGCAATCGTGCTCCTTATGTATCTTGAACCTCGGAAGGCTTTACGCAATTTATTCCCATAACTAACGTCCTTTACAACCTAAGAGCTGCTTCAACATAAGGGAATACTTTTGATGCCAATCTGCGTCTAACAAATAAGCCCGTTTTATTTCCCTTTAGATCCTATAGACCAAGGACTGAAAACTTGTTTGTAATAGACAAAGCTAGCAAACCTCACAAATCCGGAACACTTACACTCAGTTAGCTAGGAATATTTGATTATTAAACACCTCTCAAGAACGATCAAAACTGATCAATAAAGAAAAGTTTAAGATATCTATCTTGAGGAATCACAAAGTCTGAGACGAAGTGCGATTTCTATCTTTCTCGTTCCTGATTGGAGATTAACAAAAACCTCGACGATCAGAAAGAACAAGATCAGGATACATGAACTATCAAGGTAAACATAGTCATATCTGGCTTCACTAATCCATAAATGAAGTCTTTATACCTAATCATGCTTCTCAGAGAGACCTAGGTTGCTAAAGGAAGAGTCTAGTATATAATTAGGATACAAAAGTGTCAAGGATTGAATTTCTCAGTTGTTTAAGTCTCTCTATTTATAGACTTTGAAGACTATTGGTAACTTTGAATTCAAGATAAGATCACTTGATATTCAAGCAAACACTTTCTCAGTTTAGATAAAATTATTATTAGGAATTTACATAATCATATGATAAGTGTGTCTTGAAATTACACATAAGAATATACACTATGGTCTAGGATACTGGAACCGTGTACTATAATAGTTCATGACAAATATGTCGTATGAACGTATAAGCATAATCGTATTAAATTACACTCAAAACTTAAACCATGATTCACAAACGCAAAGTATTTTAGTGATCAAGAATGGTAAGTATCATGTCTGCTAAACTTTCAGAATTAGGTTAATTCATGTTCCTCATAATTGCTTCTTGGAAGTAAGTGACAGGGTAAACGAATTTTATAAAAGAAATTTTTTAGATCAAATTTTCTTGCATCCATAGTTTGTCTCTCAATGCAATGTGTCTCACTAATATGTTGTAGGAAGCACATATTAAGTGTACAAACATTGATTGTAATTCTTTTTTTAAGTACCACGAGGAAAATATTTCTCTTGTGATATAAATTCCCAAGTGGTGGACATTAGTGCTTACTAATGGATAGTGGTGAAAATGCCAAAATATTCACTGAATATGGATCATGGAACCGATTCGGAAAAGCCCAATTTATTTAGGTACAAGGCATACCTTTTATTTCCAAAGATAGTTTACAAATTGAAACCTCTTTCAAAAAATAACTCATTTATGAAAATCAACAAGAATTTTCTCGAATAAGGGATGTAGCGAACTTGTTTTATAAGTATTATCTTTTTTCCGAAACTGAAAACCTAAATTATTCGGTATGATTCTGGTACAAATCTAGCTCGGCATATATATCCGCTCTCAAGACATATTCAAGCAAGTATTCTCTTAACTTTCCAAAGCAATAAATGACGAAAAAGAGGAGCAAGGATAGAGAAAAAACTTTCTAATGAATTTGTAGATGAGTTATTGGACGGTCTCGATGAGTCTTCCTCCATGCAAGAAGTCATCCTCTATGCAAGAATAAATACTGAATTTATTCTGAAAAATTTACTTTTCCTAACATGGTCAAAGATAAACATGAAGACACTGGTTTCATGGATATATGATATATTATCTCTGGAAAAATATCAGCTTTATAAACCTATAGGTTTTATTGTTAAAAAGAGAATTGACTCAAAAGTGCTTGGTGCCAAAATATGTGCACTTTCTTTTCAAAAAAGAAAATAAGGAAAGTTGTTTGAAGCAGATAAATGCTCACCCAATGTTATAAAATTGTTCTATGAAAAAATTCATTGCATTATTTACTCAAAGCTGTCTTTTGAAACTCTGGTTGGTGATATGATCACTCTTATCAATCGTGATATGAGAACCATCAAGTGGTCTGATGGTTCTCATGCTGCCTCCCACTGTGGAGATCGGGGTTCAAACTCTTATAATAGCTAAAAATCCTAAATGTGTGGATTTAGGAATAGTCTAGGAACCATTACACTAAACTATAAAAGAAAAATGATCACACCAATCGTGCCATAATCTCTAAAACTATTGATCCTAAATGAGTGAATTTAGATATAGTCTACGAACCACTATACTAAATTATAAAAGAAAAATAGTCAAATCAATCGTGACATAATCTTCAAGACTGTTGAATGTCCGATTGTGCCATAATCTCTGAGACTATTGATCTTAGATGAGTGAATTTAGGAGGAGTCTAGGAATCACTATACTAACCTATAAAAGAAAAATAGTCAAATCAATCGTGACATAATCTGTAAGACCATGGAATATCCAAAGTCCAAACTTCTTTATGTTGGGCTTTACTGTTTCAGTGTGTCCAACAGAGCCGGCCCTGAGCCAAGGTTACCAAGACTTTGTCTTGGGCATCACGGCCCAAAGGGCATCAAATTGGTGAACTTGAAGGGAGTTTTTGTAAAAAACAAAAACAAAATTGGAGTATCATGTGATTAGATATAAAAGGAGGGGTAAACTCTAAAGAAATAAGGAGTAAAGTGTATTAGCTGATGAGTTATAAGTCCCTTATTAATTATCTAATTGGAAACAAAGTTCAAAAATGGAAATTAAATATTCTCGTACTAAACGTTCCTCTGCCTCTTAACTCTCAATTTTTGTTTCTCCTTCCTATTAAGCTACCAACAATCAACCACCATTGGTGGTGAACTGGTGATCGAATTCTTCCGATAGCTTAAATGCACAAGAATGGTGATTCATTTTCTTTCTGTTGCTAGGTTCTTGTTTGCTCTATCATGAGTTTTTTTTCTTTCTGTTTTTTATTGTTTCCTTTTCTATATGTTTTTTTCTTTCTTTTAGTCTTTTCGTTTTACGATTTTTCTAAGCCACTAACCAGGTAGATTTTCCCCAAATTATACTTTTAAGGCCAAAATTTTCTATTCCCAGTATGTTCTGATTTAAGTTTTAAATGTTCCAAATTCTAATAATCAAATCTATAATATTATAATCAATAAATTGCAATGTTCATTAAGTTTATTGTGCTTGTTCATCTCTTGGTGCTCATTATTATTATGTTTGTAGTTACCGTCTCCGGAACAAACTAGTTGTAAAACCTCCTTTGATTGGGCCATGAATTTTAATTGGGGGCCTTGAAATTTTATTTGCACCCCAAATTTATCAGGGGTGTATTCATCTGATTGTGAAAATACTGTTTTACCCTTGACTATTTTTCTTCTTCTTCAAATAACGATTCTAGATTAACGATCCTTCAAAGACAATAACGACTTTAAGGGTCGTCACGGTCGTATTCAATTCTATTACGACCCTTTAATTAATTTCTACCATTAATGACTCCTCAAAGATAACGACTCATTTTAGAGAATAACGACTGTCAGTAACGACACTTCAAAAACAGTAACGACTGTTTGGAGTCGTCATATACATAATAAAAACAATAACGACTCTTTCAAAGGGTCGTCAGGGAATTGATTATGTATATGACAATTCCAAACAGTCGTACAATTCCGCCATTAATGACTCTTCGAAGAAGATAACGACTCTTTTATAGGAAATAACGACTGTTTAGAGTCGTCACTGAAACAGTCGAAACATTAACGACTGTTTAGAGTCGTCACTGAAACACTTCAATACCATGACGATTTTTCATACAGATCTGGGCCCAAAAAAAAAATTGCAAACAAAAAATTTGAAAAAAAAAGGGTCGAACTCTAATTAAGTAAGATTATCACTAATTAATTAAGATTATCACTAGTTATTTAGGGGCATTTGAGCCATTTAGAATTTTTTTTTTATAAGGAGTGACCCAAATTAGGGTGGGGTGACCTTTTTTATCCACTAGTGGGAGGCCTTCAATTAAAATCCATGGCCCCCAATCAAACGAGGTTGTAAAAGGGGGCAACATTTTGAAGTTAGCCTTGGGCAACACAATTGTCAGGGCCGGCCCCGGTGTCCAACAAACACAAACGGATCCGTTGTATGGTTATGCAGTTTCGGATCTTGGGTGAAACCATGTTAGAATTTTTTCCGGTTCTAGATTGCTAGTCAATGGTGGTAGATGATTAATTATCGAAAGACACTAAGACAGAACATGGTGGTGGTGGGATCAATGAGAAACCATCGTTCCATGTATTTTCCAACCTGTTTTATTGGTCTTTTGTATATGGTTTAAGCCATGTGGGGTTCTAACCCACTTGCCACGTTACGCCAGTTGTATACCCACAGATATGGATACCGACCCAATCACTGTATATAATAATGTTACAATAATACTGGATCCGTTTGATTATAATGCCATAATCCACTAGGAATATTTTCTTTCTTTTTTTGTCCAAATGTTTTGTGTATGGAATGACAAAACGAAAACAAAACAAAACTTTGTTTTCACAATTTGCTAAGCGGATTTTGATAACTTACCAACACTTAAGAGGTTGCGAGAAAATAATCTCGCAAAACTTTGTTTTTTTTTTGGGATCAATAGCCTCACCCAACATTTTTTTTTTTGATCGAAAGGAAAATATTATTAAAAGAAGAAGGAATGTACATGCAAGTCTACCAGAGGTAGATGAAACTAACCAGAAAAACAAAATTCAAAAATCGAACATTACATAAAGATGGCTTGCCAATTAGATAACACAGTATTTTAGAAATTCAGGTGGACTCTGTGTCCCGCAGCCGCTGCCCATAACAGGATTGAAGATTTGGTCTCCTAGATAAGATCATCATCTGTTTTGAAGATGTAGTTTCCTTCGAATCTTCTACAATTTGGTATCCCCCAATTTGGTGAGCTTTTTTTTTTTTTTTTATTTCTCAAAATTTACTTCTGAAAAAACAATAACTGAATAGGTTTTATTCTTTTCCTAATCAGCTATAGACAATGCTTAATTCCGTCGCTGCAGGTATTTTGAAGTATACTGGAGTTGAACCTTTGTACTGCATTACTTGATGGGAAGTGCTTTTGGCTTTGGTTTCATGGACAAAACTAGGTGACTAGATCCTTTAATTAAAAAGGGTTTAGTCAGACAGGTCAATTAAATTAGAGTATCAATTTATAACAAGAGTACAATTAACTGCAAAACTGATATACAAAATTAACAAACTTCCAACATTACAATCAATAAATAGATTTTAGCATTTAGGATAAAGTACAAAATAGCACTAATTGTTGGGTACAATTACATTAAAATAGATTATGAGATTTGTAATTCATTTTTTAAGCTCAGAATCTGTTATGAAAGTGTTTTATAAAATTTCTAAAATTATTATTGTGGGTAGGATCCGTTGACATGGTTATCATAACAATCTTGACATTTTAAAGCCATTTTTTCTACCACACTCAATCGGCAATGAATTTGAAGCTAATTTTTTGATGACATGTTCTTCTTATAAGTCTCTACACTCCCACCAAAACTGAGAGCATTCCGAGATGCATAAGACCACCATCTACCATTTTGAATATCAACCGTTGAAGATTAACGGTTAAAATTAAAATTTGTGGATGGTGAAGTTTTGTATTTTAGAATACTCTCATTTTTAGTAGGAATGTAGAGTTTTATGTGAGGAACATGTTACCAAAATCTTAGCTTCAAATTAATCGTCGTTTAGAATTTTTAGAAAAAAAGGTGCCACAATGTTATGATAATGTCATTATAACCATGTCATCGGATCCTTTTCCAATAATAGTTGATCAGATGATTAATTTTAAAAAGAAAAAAAGTTGTGTATAAAGTTACAATCGGCCAATATTTGTTGAACCAAAGTTATCCCTGACCGTGAACAGATGTCGCTTTGAATTGTGTAGGGTTTGCAATTCACGAGCGACTAGCAGGTAAAGCTTGCTGCATGCCTGCATGTTCGTTCATACAAACTACTAGTCTGCAGATATTGTTACAAGTTCATACAAACTACTAGTCTATAGATGTTGTTATAATTATGTAGGGTTTGTAAATTCACAAGCAGACTAGCAGATATAGTTTGTTGCTACCTGTTATTAACAGGGGGAATCCGCTCACACTTCTTTTCTCGCATTATCTCATATCTTGGACGTTCTCTTTTTAACATCACAGAATAAGATTTAAACATATAAATTTTAAAAAGCAATAACATTTTCCTTAACAGAAGGTCTTTTGAGTTTCTTGATCAATCTATTTTACTAAATAAATCTACTCATTTTCCTTGCCACCGACTTCATTTCCCGTCCCCTAAAAAGAAGAAAAAACTAACGGCAATTCTTCCATGAACCTAATAGCATATGTCTGGATACCAAAAGTAGAACCGCTTCTGCTTTTATTCAATTCCAGAAGTTAAACCTCTTGCTTTAAAAGAAGTTGAACTTTTTGCTTCTAAAATTATTTTGTATACATCCATACTAGTTTATGACTTTTCAATGTAATTAATTCGAAAAATAACTTCTCATTGTGCAACCAAACACCCTGCTAAATAAAAATTCCCCAACCAAGTATCTTAAAAAGCTACGCTTATGAGAGTGAACTATAATCATGGTCATAGTTTTAACTACTTGTGTGTACAAATAGGCCTAATAATAGTGAAATCTTGATCAAGTATAACTCTAGGTGATTAGGTTTCGTTTGCCTTTCCTGATTCAAAAGTTATACAAGTTTGCTGTTTATGCAGACCATTATTGTTAATTTTAATAGACGTAGGGTGTTGATTGAATTTCTATAGCCAGCTAATTTCCAACATGTTATATTCCTACACCCACCACTCTCAGCATTCAATAAAACCCCACTTCATCCCTCTCCACAAAATATAAACACTAACTACATACCACACTACTACCACCACTTCTAGTTAGTTTCTCTCCACCACCATTTTTCCATGGCTTCTCATTCTCTTCTAGTTCTTGCTTTAGTTTCATCATGTCTTTTAATTTCCGTTCATGCTCAAAAAGACGCTGCCCCAGCACCCAAAGCAGCCGGTCCGATCAATCTCACCGCGATCCTTGAGAAAGCTGGTCAATACACAACTTTTATGCGTCTGTTGACATCGACACAGGTAAGTAACCAAATTTATAATCAACTCAATTCATCGGATCAGGGCATGACCGTGTTTGCTCCAACTGATAGCGCTTTCAATAACTTAAAACCCGGTACACTAAACGGTTTATCAACACAAGAGCAAGTTGAGCTTGTTTTATCCCATGTCTTGCCTAAATATTACAGCTTGGTTATGTTTGAAACTGCTAGTAACCCTGTTAGAACTCAAGCAACTGGTCAAGGTGGTGGTGCATTTGGATTAAATTTTACTACCTCGGCAAACCAAGTTAATGTTTCATCTGGTATGGTCGACGTTATTCTTAACAATGCTCTACGACAAGAGTTCCCCTTGTCCGTTTATCAAGTTGATAAGGTTTTGTTACCATTGGATTTATTTGGAGCTAAACCACCAGCATCCCCACCACCACCACCTTCTCCAACTGATGCCAAGAAACCAAAATCATCTACCAGTGGACCAGCTTCTGCTGATGGCGACGACAAACCATCTTCAGCTGTGAGGAATATGGGAATGGGTTTGGTTGCTGGAATTGCGGCAATGTTCATCGGCTTTCTTTGATTGCAAAATGATTAATGTACGATGCAATATAAGGCATTATGTAGCATTTGGCAGTACTGCATTTCATTGTATTAAAGTCATAATGTTGTTTTTCTGAGAATTAAATTATTTTCGCATCGTTTAAATAATTTCATTCTTTTGGTCTCTCTGTATGTGGATGATGATTACAGTTTCAAGAATGGTTTTTCCAAATAATTATCTTATTCTGACATCAGTTGTAAGTAAAAATGAAATAGAGATTATATCACACTTGAAAGTGGGATCATATCACATGGAAATGGAATAAATATATAAGCTGAATCAGAATTCAGATCTAATAATACTGCAGCATCACAATAAAAAATGTACTCTCCAGATGGATGCTTCTGACAATTAGCTAATTAGAGTCTGGATTTTGAAACCAAGGATTCAAAAGTAAACGCATTTCAATAAGTTTGATCAACAAAATGTTCTTGATTGTAAGAAATTGCTAAATATTTCCATAAAAACTTACAATTTCAATGTAAAAGATCCGGCGAAACAAAGAATAACACACTAGTCACTTGTCCTTTTTCTTGGTTGCTTTAAAGCATTTTTTTCCCCTTTGTCTTATCAGCTAATTTACAGGTTGTTTGTCTTTTTCCGACTTAGAACTGACTCGTCTGTATCGGGTTCATTATATCTAAACTTGATTCATTATGTCTGACTCAGAAATTATTAATTATAACAAGCTTTTGAATCTAGACAGATTTTTTCCCAGTCAGGTACAAAATAATGCCTTATGTACATAGCCTTGAGTCAGATGTATGAATCGAGTCAGATCACGAGTCAGACATTAGAAGAAAAAATATATATATCTAACATCTGACTCAAGCCGAGTCAGATACAAATCACGAGTCAGACCCAACAAATATGGTGTTAGGTTATGCATTTGATTGCTAAAAAGGCTAATACCTTGGTATCCTATCCATGACAATGTGATTGTGTAGAAGGAAAAACAAAAAATTAGAATCAAGATGATGAAGACAATTAAACAATCATCAAAGGGGTATAGACAATTAATGAACTAATCAAGAAGCGGGTGCATGGTGTTACCTCACAGTCAGATCGTTGTTTGCTGGCTGTTTTGGGTAAGTTATTGGTGTGAGGGATAACTATTAACTTATTGCAGGATGTATTCATTTTCAGGGTCCATGGTGGTGGAGCCAGTCCCTCGTGACATATGAGCATGTACACTCAATATTACGTGTCTCTGGTGGAAAAACTGTCGATGATGATTAAATTTCATTGGGCCGACCGACCGGAAGGTCCGAAGGGCCTGAAGGGAGGGAAACTCTTTTATGGTCATTTTTTTGTAAAATGAAATCTAACACAAATGTCCAATTTGATAAAAAGATTGGATTTGGTAAGGGGTTTTTTGATGAAGTCTTTTCACATAATTCCCCATGTATCCTATTTTTCCTTATGAATCCTATTTTTTCAGGTGTATAATTGACAAGTAAACTAGAATATAACATATCTAAAAATCCGTGCCTTGGAATTTAACAAATTTTATCTCGTTGGAAAGCTTTTAAAGAGATCTACGCAATGAGTACAAACAACAATATCAAATTTGAAGTTTTTATGAAAAATTCGGAGGTGTTTATCCTTTTAGGCACAATTTTTGAAAATTGGATACATAACAATTATGCAAGCCACCACAAAAGATGGATAACACATTATGCAACTATATTTTGCTTTACGCATCAATTAAATTTCCGTTGCAACTAATAAAACGATGTACTCCTCTGTTTCAGGAAAATTGATACTCACTTTTTCAATTTGACATATTTATCTTCTATTCGGTCGGCACTCCCTACCGTGGCAGCGGTGTTCTAGTTTAGAAAACATTAACTAATTAGTTAAGCATCGGATCTGCAAATTCCACATGATTTTGAAGCTTAAGTAACGGTTTAAGATGATAAAATAGATTTGTAGTCTATGCTACTCATCGGGTACGCCATAAACCTATGCTCATTTATTATTCATTTTTAGTATCCTTCTCCATTGTCACAATTTTGCCCCATTGGCGATAAGATAGATGTCTTCTGTTGATGTTTTCAACCTCTATTTATAGCCTTTTGTAACTGATATTTCGAATCTGTCCAAGTTTTAAATCCTAAAACGAATCAAACTCCTCCGATTCATACCCATCTATTCCTTCTTTATCTCGAGTTCAAAACAAACAGAGCCATAAACAAACAGTCTTCCAAGCTAACAAAGCCATCGAGAAAATAAGAAAATCAATGCGTACTGTAGCAAAAAGTCTATATAAACCGAAAGACTTAAAAAAAAAAATCGGTAACATATACTCTTGTTTCTTTTTTATGCAATGGTGACATGTACTCTAGGAAGTGTTTCTTTAGACAACCTTCCTGACGCGCATCATCATCTTTGCATGTTTCATCTATGGAACAATGTGCAAACTAATTGCAAGAGGGTTATTTGGCCAGCAAATACCATCGGAGAAATAACAAGAAGAAAAAGATAAGTTTGAGATCGATGACAAAATAGCCGAGGTAAAATGGGCGGATTTTCAAGGTGATTGGGAACAATTAATATGGTCGCTCACGGAAGAAGCTTTTTTCCTAAGGGAGTGTTTTGTATTGGAAAAATTGGCTACCTACCCAGATGTTATAGCATATTTGAAGAACGAGTTATTGGATCCCCAAAAAGAAAAGTTTGTTAGTGCATGGGTAAACCGTTATAGACATTATGACAATCAAGCCACAAGCACGGTGGAGTCGTCTCACTATCGGTTCAAAAGTAAGTTAAATGGTTGTGATGGTGGATTTGTTGTTGTTTTTGAAGCTATGGTCGAGTATTTCAAGCGTAATCTCGATAGAATTAAAGGGGATTTTGAAAAGAGCCGATCTAGAAAGCTTGTCGATTACAGGGATAGCCCTTGGCTCCGGGGAATAAGTTTATACGTTTCTCAATAGGCAATCCTAAAAATTATAACGGAAGTGGAGGCTTGGGAGAAAACTAATTTTCCACTGGGAATGAGATGTAATTGTCCCATCAAGTCGGCTTTGGGCCTCCCATGTAAGCACGTGGTAGCCAATTATCCCTCAAAGATGATTCCGATCGAAGATATAGATATTTTGGAAACAACTATCATTCAGTGATCCATTACCCAATCAAGGTCTTGGGGACGTGTTTTGCGACACCGACGCACACAAGGAAATTTTTGAGAAGTATGCTTCTTTACTACCGGCGCAAAGACAACTTTGGTGTATGAATTACGGAAATTCAACCGTCCATTCACTAGAGAAGATATTTTTGAACCTAACAAGGGGAAGGGCAAGGGCAAGGGTAGGCCTTCGAACAAAACAATAAAGAAAAAGGAAAGGGCAGAAGCTAAGAGAAAGGTTCAAGAGGGTCCACAATTGACTCCTTCAGACATCTTTCGGGTTTTGAGAAGTTGAACGAGTTGTACAACGAGTCGAAAGATATGGCTACAAACAAATGTAAACGAAAGGAAATAAAGAAAGGCGAACCAAGCCGATCTAGTGAAAAGTCCCCAATAAGAAGGTGGTTGTTGCATCCCAAGAAGGTTCAAAAAGAAAAGTTACTAGTGGAGTCAAAATTAAAGACCTGGTTGTTCCATCCCAACAAGGTTCAACAACAAAAGAAGGTAATAGAGTCCAAAGAAAAGTTGGTAGTGTAGTTGGTATTAAGCAATTAGCGAGAAGCCGAGGTAATGATGTCAAAGGAAAATCACCGATGGTCGAACCATCGCAAATTACCCCACAAGGAGTTGTTAGTGGTGAGAAAGAGACGGTTTATATGGAAGTAAGTCCGATGACATCACCCTCTATAGATGAGGAAGGTAATTATATCCGACCTACATACACAATATAAAAAAATTACATGCACTTTTTACCACATTTTATTCATGAGTACGTCAAGGCCACCGACGATGTTGAGGGCGACGGGGTGGTTACCATGTGTTTGTAGATCAACTTGGACCCTTTGAGGATGCAAAAGATTGGAATGTAGATAAAATTACTTATGTAAGGGAAAAATGTTTGAAAGAGATGAAACGGAGGCGGTGCTAAATGAGAAGTTCCAAGAATTTGAACGGCGTTTAAGGGGCAATACTAGATTGACAAGTGAATATTGTATGAGAATGCCAATATGTGGCTATCTACTCGCCAACTCATTCCATTGCGTTATTCATTCCATCTCCTATGCACATAGTGTTACATACGCACCAACAAGACGTATTTTTACCGAAGAAGAATCACCAAGGATAGTCATCATGGGGTTTGTGAACATGAACCATTATATAGGCCTCAAATTGAAAGAAGGATGCCCATTACCTCCATTAAGGAAGGGAGACGGTGGTGACGGCGAAATACCATTGGGTTGGTGTACTAGGTTCGAAGAAAGATTTGAATTTTGGGAGGCATTACAGTTGTCGAGGGATGACCCTTGTCTATTAATGACTTCCGATGAGGATGACTATGAGTAAATGTGGTGTGAAGGTTATTGATAATATGATAACAATGTTTTTTGAAGGGTGGTGATTAAAATGATAAGAATGTGGTGTGGTGTGAACCTATGTATTTTGAATCATTCATTATAAATGAAAAATCTAATTTACTCTTACTATATGTTTACAAAACCAAAGATAATGGTTATTTAGAGGTACTTACGGTTAGGATATACACTGATACGACCAAGCCGTAATGACCCAATGAACAGGTAAATCAGCTTTTCGCAGAATTATGGCCGAAACACCTAACCGTGAATAAGTTTACGGCTAGAAATCCTACCCGTATTTCTGGGTACTGTTAGATTTACGGCTGGTAATTCTAGCAGTACGTCAAATATACGGCTGGTAATCCTAGCCGTAACTCACCCTGTATTGTCAGTATCAGATTTCACTCCGTTATACTTAAACAAGAATCTGATAAAAACACTAGTATCCATTCATTCAAGGTAAATTAATAGACTATTACTTAAAACAAACTAAATCACCCAAATCCATAACCTAAAACATACTAATAGTAAGTCTGCATAATGAAAAGATGAAATGACTTAAACAAGTACATAAAACAATCATCCACTACGAACAACATTCTTGGGAACATCCTTAGAATATGATGTAGAAGAAGAACTGTGGGGAGTTTGGGAACCACTCATCCAATCATCCTCGTCGTTAGTATAGAGATCATCCTTCGTTGGATTATGTAACTCCTGAAGCCTGAGAAACAATGTTTTTTGTTGGTCGCAATCCAAATATAAAACCTCCTCAATGTTACGGGTTAGGCCCATGGCCATCCACTTAGCTCGCTTGACCTATTTTCACATCCTTCAATCAATAGTTATACATAATTTGAGAAACGTATACAAAAAAAAGAATCATATACTTAGCATACGTACCATCATCGTAGCAATATCACACATTGGTAGTTCCTGGGGTTCTTTATCCTTTTCAAGGTTCCTAAAAATGTTGAAAAACATATCAGAAGATAGGACCAATTCACTTAGAGTGATACAGTTACAGTTAGGAAACAACAAATGACCCATCCATATTACAGAATATCGGCTGGGAAGAGCGAGACTTCCTAACTGTAAACATAGTCTCGGCTAGGAAACATGCAGACGACCCATCCGTTTGACAAAATAACGGACGGGAAGTGTGATACTACCTAACTGTAAACATAGTCTCATCTAGGAAATATAAATAACGTTTAGGAAATTTCGGATACGGTGAGGAAATTCCCAACCTAAACACTCATCACCCAAATTTTTTCTGCAAACACAGGAAAACTTACGGTTGGAAAAGTCCCATCCGAATAAAATAACTCACGGTTGGGATCTCGAATTTTTCCAACCACGTGCGACATTAACGGCTGGGAGTTCTTGATGTCCCAACTGTTAGTTATACATTACAGCTAGGACGATATGATATCCTAGCCGTGAACGCCTCATAAAAACATTTTTGGAAACCCTAAAATCATCGATCGAACCTAATTTTTCAATCTAATGGTAAAATAACTGGTGGGTTTTTCAATTCTTACCTAGTACGAGTCATTGTGGAGGATTCGCAGGTGTTTGAACAGATTGGTTCACGACATCTCCATTAAAGGAACATCAATAACTTGTCCTGTTTCAGAATCAGGGTTTAATAGGCTGGATCTTGTCACTCTTGATGTTGCTTCCATCTTGAGAATCAACTTGAGAAGAATCGAATCACGTTGAGCTGCTTCAAAAATCAATGGAGAAGAGAGGGAGATATTATTAGGTTTTGGAGAGTGTTTTTGAGAAGAAGAAGAGAGAAAATATAAGGGGTTTGATTTAGGATTAGGTTTTGATTTTAATTAATTTTATTACATAAGGTTTTGATTTTAAAATTGATTTATTAGGAAAGGGTAAATCTGACTTTTAAATCACTTAAGATCTCCCCCTATCCATATTTTGGCTAGCCAAAGAACATTAAGCCCCAAAAATCTTATTGGGTTCAAGCCCCAATAATAGGATTCAAAAAAATATCACTTGAGAAACCTTCAAAGCGAGAGGTTTGAATATATTAACGAAAATGATTGGTATCCTTTGGGTTGAGTTCCGATATACTAAACAAATTTTGGATATCTGCATTCTTGAGTCATTTTGACCTATCATTCAAATTCATAATGAAGTAGGTATAACTGAGTGGTGTTGGAAGCTTAGGAACTGAAGTCTACATTGTTGTAGTCGTTAAAGTCGTGCAGATAAGATGTGTGAAGTTTGTTTCTGTTCCTCTAGATTTAGCACCTACAACAAAATATTTTAAATTAAAACATGAATCAACAAACCTACTAAAATAAAGCCGATTTTGTACCAGAAAAAACTAAAAAGTACAATAAATAAAAATTTGAGCCACCGCCAGCATCTACCTCGACATGGATCGGCCTATGAAGATGCTAACTGAGGTAGTAGCCTGATAAGCACGTAAGTGTGACGCATTTTCACCCATAACTACATTATCTAGGACTCATTTTATTTCAAATAAAGTTGTTTTAAGTCTTTTCTAGGGAATAAGCTCTTGCGGCAAAAATTGGCTCGAAAAGTGGTGTTTTACACCCCAGGATAAAGTACTAAAGGTACCCCAGAAATGCACCGGAGGAACCCCGAAAAAAGTGTTGAAAACACCACAGAAAAATTACTAAAGGCACCCCAAGGGGACAAGTGTTATTTGGACTCCAGCAACGGATAAGGGGCAACCATGGATAAGGGGTGACTTTCTTCCCAAATTCAAAAAATATTTTTGGCGGGAAAATATTCCCTTTCACTAGCAGATTTTCAGTCGGATTTTTGGAGTAATTTTGGGTAGACTAAAGGGCTGGAATTGGTTGGGATTGTTCCTAGAGGATATAAGAAGCTAGTATGGGTGTTGTTTCCGATATAAATTGGCTTAATAACGTGTTTCAATCCAAAACAGTGGACACAAGTTTTCACGGGTTCAAGTGAATTTGACACGAGTTTGAGGCGTGTAATGCATGAGTTTCGAGTGTGTTGCACTACAGAGATGCTAGAAGAAGATAAATAAGGAAGGTTGACAGCTGAGAACGCGTGGAAGATAAAAAAATGGAAATTTTGGCCGTAGAGAGTAATAGTGATAAATGAAGATTATTTGGGAGATATGGCGTGATTAAATGAGGCTTAGGAGTATAAATAGATTTATAGAGGTACAAGGAAGGGGTGTCGAGAGTTTGGGGTCGAGAGGAGAGCTCAGGAGGCGTGAATCAAGAGTTTTCCGAACTCTGTTGTTGTTGTTGCTGCTGCTGCTCGTGAAGAACAGGGAAACAACGACGGTTTCTTCATCCGTCGTAACGGTTTCTTCAACTGGTTGTAACAGTTTCTTCAACTGGTTTGCAACATTTATCTTCATTGTAATAGTTTCTTTATCCTCTTCTGCAACATTTATCTTCAGATTTGTAACAATTATCTTCATCATAACAGTTGACAGTTGAAACAGTCGGTCTGTAACGCACTTGTGCTGTTGCAGATTTCCGGTTTCATTATTTTCTCTTCTTGTAAACACTTTTTGAGCCATGAATACATATTTTGAGTGTGTTTTCGACATGATGAGTTAAACCCCAACACTGGGACGACGGAGGAGGCCGAACTTCATACTTGGGTAAATTTATTTTATTCTTTTTAATGACTTTTGCACTAATATTAATTGAAATATGATTTTGATTAATTAGTTATTATTTTATTAGATGGATCATGCTTGCTTAGATGTTTGATGTCCCATGCTTATGATTTATAACTAATGTTTTTAGAATCTACCTTGGAAAGAATAAGAGTCCATGTTTACATTTCTTGAGCTAAAATTGTTGAGAATAAATAATTGAACCTTATGTTATGAAGATTGGCCGAATCCTTAGTTCCAGTACCTCTTGCACCATTTGTAATATTATTGTATATTTTTATTAAATTTAAAAACTCGAATCTTCACAAGTCTTAGAGTTCAAATCATTTTTACTACAACTTCAAAATCACATCATAGCCCGTCCCTTGATTTAACAGAAATCATTTTTAGTGAAGAGGATTTGTACTAAATTAGATTTAAACCTAAATTTACTTGTTATTAGTCTATGTAATATATAATAACACCTCATTTTTAGGCAATTTGATTTCAATTCAACAATCATATTAAGTTTGATTTCATCCTGGAGCATAGCAACTCAAAATTTATTTATTTTCTCTTAATTTTGCTAAGAATCTTACTTTTATAATATTTATCATTTCCTATTCTCTCGGTGTATATAGTTTTTCCTTGTTTTAACTTATTTATTTATTATAATTTAATTTGTCGTAACAATGGGTTGATCTAAACCTATAAAATTAAAAATCTTATATTACGTGTATATTATGCAGTCGAGCTATATAGTTTCCTATATTGGCCGCCGAAAGAATAAGTCTTTTAATTTGGAAATGCGTAAAAAAAGCCTTGCCACTAATCATAAATTGAGATCTTTATTTCTAGATCTTGATAAAACCTGCATTTTTTGCAAAAAATCAGTAAAGTCCATCAATAATTTATTTTTTGACTTTGAGTTTGCACAAGAAGTTTGGAGGCTGTTAGAGCTAATGCTCTGTTGAACCTACATACCTTGGTATGTCAAGTATGTATTCACATTTTAAATGCCAAAACTAATTTTTGATATATCCTACTAAAGTCATCTTTAGTTTGGAATAGATCTGGTATTGAAGTCTTAGTATTTTCCAAGTTTCTCAAGACGAATGAGTCATTGAGGCAAGTAACGAGGACTGGTCTTTCCTTTTAAACTCATTTCCATCGATATATCTGCCAATCATAGCAAAAGTAGAGGACTTTAGTAGATGGTCGTAATTCAAAGAAAATCATATCACGAATTAGCTTATTAATTTCTAAGTCTAGTGATATTTTCATTTCCAAACACATTCTTATCTTGAAGTCGAAACTAAGCTTAAGAGAGTAGCAAAAGTCTTGACGAAAATTTCAAGGCTTGCAAATTCATTCTTTAATTTTTAATTGTTTGGACCACATAAATATGAAATGGGCTTAATAGGATCTTCATCCCATTAGCTTTAAACAAAAACATTTAATTGGATCATTGGTTGAAGCTTAAATCCACTAAGGGCTAAAAACCTAATCTATTGACCGTTATTAAAGGTGACTAAATTCATTGTATCATAAAAAGTGGATGAATTTGTTGATGGTAAGACAAGGCATAAATTCAAACCAGGAGGTTAGAATTAATCTATATTTGTATTTAGTCCAAATACATTAATTAATCTGGTCATCCTGAAAGGAGGGGATGAATATAGATTATTTATTGGACTAAGTACATTTGTAATGTCTAGATACATAAATCTGATTTCAAATAAAGATGAACCTGAAGAGAATTTGGTTTAGGTACATTATCAAAATGAATGCAGACAGGTAATTGACTGCATGCATACCCTCTACAACCTATAAATAGAAAAGGAATTTCAACTAGAAAGGTAAACATTTCTAATCCTTCTCTCTCCATAAAAACCTGCTTAGAGCTCTTACTCATTGAGGCATCGGAGTGTCTTTACAGGTACCCCCCTTCTTCACTCATCCACAATTCTAAGAGAGCCAAAGTCATTGGAGAGTTGAAATCTCTTCATCATCAAAGAAAGCATCTCGAGGAATATCGTGAATCATCTGGCGGTCTACAATTCATTCATCGGGTATACATCTTAATTCACCTAACGGTTAAGATTATATCTTTCAATACAAATCTCGAGGAGTGTTGTGGGAACATATTTGCTACAACATCTTTTGGCGCCCACCGTGGGGCAGAGAAGGAATCATAAAAAAGAAATCAAGATCAAGATATACATCACAAGCAAGTCGGAGTGGTGGAACATTTATGCATATGCAAGAGTACGAAGAATTCACAACAATGTTGATCACCCACTCTAAGAAGAAGTTGAAACATCACCAGCAACGACGATATCAGGACGTCCTTCTCCAAGAACTTATACCCACGGGATAAGTAATAGAAATCGCGAGGTACGTATTGAAACCCCTCTTTTAAGTGAAGGTGCTAATCTGAACAAAATAGATTTAGATCAACATCAAAATAAAATGTTAAAATCGCGTCCAAATTCCCTTAACAATAGAGAATTTCATTTAGCCTTGCATATTGTACAAGTAGATAGGACCAGAGTAACACCCGGAGATCTGGGTCTGATTGAAATATTGCAACAGTTAGAAAAGGAAAATAGTCAAATAGACTACCGGAGACCTTAGTGGATAAGAGACTGCAAATGGGTAATACCTTATACTCTGAAAGTATCGTTCCACGTCGGCATGCACGACTTTCACATAAGGGTTGGCGGGCACAACATGTGGGGAGTGGTCACGATAGGAAACACAGATCGTATGAAAGGAAAGACATTAAAGCAGATAATGTCGCAAGGAAAGATCGACGACCGAATGACCGCTACGAAATTCATCGCATCGACGAGGAATCAGAACGACAATCAGGACCTACCTAATGGAAAAACAACAGACGCGGGCGGGAGGAATACCTCAGCGAGCATAAGCGAAATAAGTACCTCGAAGAACGAAAATGAAAGGAGTATTAGATAACCAACGGTCAAACAAGCACAAACTAGAGAATCCAAAAGCAACACAAAACAAATATTGTTGTTCCTCTGTGTCACCTGCAAATAGGAGCCAATCACCTCGGATTGCTTACATGGGAATAATCTTCGATGTATTCCGCCATGGGTGCAATCTTGTTGTTACACATAAAAAAAAAGACATGCATGCATCACACACGTGTGAGGATGGCGGTTGTCAACAATGACACGCCTAGCGACATGAACATCAACTATCGGCGTAAGTTGCAATACAATCAACATATTCATGCTCTTTTAACCTTGCATCACAAATATTCATCGCTCAAGTTGTATACTCGTACGAAATCAACGAAAAGCATCACCAACATATTACTAGGCCAATTTTCGCGTTACTTGGTTGCCTCATAACCGAGCTTTCCTAGACGCTCCCTTGGTTAATCAATCAAACACAAGACTTACCCAACGATGCAACTCATGGAACCAGCATTCCTCATTGATCCAACTAGTGATCCATCTCACAATACAATCAACGATCTATTCTTTTGGATCGTTCCAAGTTCAAACTTGCACGAATTTAAAACAGTTTGACTTACAAACCATTGCAAATTTTACTCACAATAGTCGAACAA